>WBNM01011765.1:9158-25757 GCA_013399055.1 Ramphastos sulfuratus | reverse complement strand
CATGTTGAGCTTCTCCTCCAGCAGCACCCCCAAGTCCCTCTCCTCAGGGCTGCTCTCCAGCCAGGCACTGCCCAGCCTGGATTGGTGCTTGGGATTGCCTGGACCCAGCTGCAGGACCTTGCACTTGGTCGTGTTGAAGCTGATGAGGTTGGCTTGTGCCCACCTCTGCAGCCTGCCCAGGTAATCACTGGATTTACTTTCCCCACTCTACTCTTACCCACAGAGGCATCCCTGGGGGTCTGTTTCACAACCCCAGAAGGGTTTTGAGAAATAAGGAGAGCAGGGTAAGAAGGAAGAGTTGGTTGGAGGAGAACCTCATGAAGTTCAACAAAGGCCAAGTGTAAGGTCCTGAACCAGTAAGGGTGAGAGGGGGACCTGCTGGGAAGCAGCTCTGTGGAAAAAGAGCTGGCTTTTTTGTAGGCTTTTTTGTAGCCCTGGGCTGACACTAACACATTCCCTAAGAAGGACACTGCTGCTGGGGAAAGCCTTGTTGGGGGCGGGGGTAGGGGTGAATGTGGAGATAGTTCTCATGGCTCAGCTCCTCCTAAATCCTAGAATTCCTCACCTCATGCCTTCTCCTGCTCACTGAAAAATCCCCATCCTGTGCTCCCATGAGAAACACTTCCACAATGCTTCATCACAAGGGGTGGCTGAGGGACAAGTGAGATGTGCGAGGACAAGAAAATGAAATCAGTGTTTAATTACTAAATATCCTACGTCTAAAATGAGAAAGAGAAAAAAAACAACCAACCATATAAAATAAAAAGCTTAAATAATTCAGTTTGATTTGGTCTAATTAGCCTGATTTCCTCGTATTTAGCCCTAATTATGTGATACATAAGCCCTAATTATGTGGTACGTATACAGTGTGCTCTCTTAAAGTTAAAGATCAGAACGGATACTGACTTCCATGATAAAATATGTTAAATTATTAATTATAATTAATCTTACAAAATAGGCATAATTAGTTTAAGTACTTTAGAAATTCTACTTAATAGCATTAGGCATTATATGCAAGGCTGGAGCATTTTACAAATACTCTTAGCAAATGATAAATATCAGCAAGGGCTTGGATTTAATGAAGCTCTTCCCTCCTAGGAGCTCTAGTGTTCTGGGTTCTGCTTGCTCCAAAAGTGACTTTGGGGTGTCTTTGGTGTCCTGGTGGGGAGAGCTTGGAAATCTTTGTTATTACAGAATCACAGAATCACCTTGGAGGTGTTCAAGAAATGTGATTAAGGCAGGAGATGAGGAACAATTTCTTTGCTGCAAGAGTGGTCATGGACAGGTCTAAGGAGGAGTAGCTGAGGGACCCGGAGTTGTTTAGTGTGGAGAAAAGGAGGCTGAGGGGAGACCTCATTGCTCTCTACAGCTCCCTGAAAGGAGGTTGGAAGCAGCTGGAGGTTGGTCTCTTCTCTCTAGTATTAGGTGAAGAGAGGAAATGGCCTGAAATTGTGCCAGCGGAGGCTTAATTTGGAGATGAGGAACAATTTNTTTAGAGATGAGGAACAATTTCTTTGCCGCAAGAGTGGTCAGGCATTGGGACAGGCTGCCCAGGGAGGTGGTGGAGTCACCATCCCTGGAGATGCTCAGGAAACCTGTGGCCGTGGCACTTTGGGGCATGTTTTAATGGCCATGGTGATGCTGGGTTGAAGGTTGGACTTGATTTTAGAGGTCTCTTTCAACTGAAACAATTCTGTGGTTCTTACACGTTCAGTTTTGGATCCCTGATTCCAAGAAGGGCATTGAGGTGCTGGATTGTCTCCAGAGAAGAGCAACCAAGCTGGTGAGGGGCCTTGAACACAACTATTGTAAGGAACAGCTGAGGGAGCTGGAGTTGTTCAATTTGGAGAAGAGGAGGCTCAGGGGAGAGCTCATTGCTCTCTGCAGCTCCCTGACAGGAGGCTGGAGCCAGGTGGGAATTGGTCTCTTCTCAAATGCAACAGGTAAGAGGACAAGAGGAAACAACCTCAAGTTGTGCCAAGGGAGGTTCAGGTTGGGCATTAGAAAAAAAATCTTCACAGAAAGAGTTCTCAGGCACTGGAACAGGCTACCCAGGGAGGTGGTGGACTCATTGCCCCTGGAGGTGTTTGAAAGATGCGTGGATGTGGTGCTGAGGGTCATGGTTTTGTGGTAGTGGCTTAGCAGCAGTGCTGGGATTGTGAGCTCTAGGCGAGTGGTTGGACTTGATCATCTTAAAGTTCTCCTCCAACCTCAACAGTTCTGTGGCTTCATGATTTTCTCTCTATCAGATGCCATTCTGTAAGAAGAAAAGCCATGAAGGATGCCAAAGTTCCTTTCTGTACATGTCATTGTAGGTCTTTAGGTGCTCACAAGCCAGCCTCTCTCTATTTTAATTAATTTTGGTGGTTTTGGTTTGACTGCCAGATTTGATGGTAGTGGGATAATGGTGGGAAGAGAGCCTCTTGAAAGCATCTTTAAATTATTATTTACTGAAGAAAAATGTTGCTGAATGGAGCATCTCTGTGAAGAGGAAAGACTGAGAGCCCTGGGGCTGTGGAGCCTGCAGAAGAGCATCCCCAGAGGGGATCTACTCAATGCTCAGCAAGAGATAAAAGACCTGAGGGGGACAAGAGGCTGGGGCCAGACTCTTGTCAGTGGTGCCCAGTGACAGGACAAGAGTCCTGTGCAATAGGCACAAACTGGAAGCCAGGAGGTTCCACCTGAAGATGAGGAGAGAGTTGTGTGGTGTGAGGGTGCTGGAGGCCTGAAGTAGGCTGCCCAGAGAGGTTGTGGAGTCTACTTGTCTGGAGAGCTTCCAAGCCCAGCTGAGCATTGTGCTGCTGGGCAAGCTGCTGTAGGTGCCCCTGGTGTAGCAGCTGGGTTGGACTGGCTGATCTGCAAAGGTCCCTGCCAACTCACACCTTGTGACTCTCTGGTTCTGATGTGCTGCTTGGACATCAGGAGAATTCAAACCAGCATGGGCAGTACCTTTGTATTATTTCTGTCTTTGCTGGGCAGTCAGCTGAGGTACACCAGATTTGAGGCTGAAAACTTGCCAGGCATTGGAACAGGTTGTCCAGTGAGGTGGTGGAGTCATTACCTCTGGAGGCATTCAAGAAATGTGGGGACATGGCACTTCAGGATATGGTTTAATGCCCATGGTGGTGCTTGATCCTCAGCTGGACTTCATGATCTTGGTGGTCTTCTCCAGTCAAAACAATTCTATGATTTTATGGTTCTATAACTAAAGCCTGAAACATCCTGGGAAGCAAAAGTGAGCACAACATCAGCAGAAGTGCTCAAGGCCAGGGCAACCTTAGCACTTGTCAGGGTGAGAATGATCCCTTGGATGGGGCTGGAAGGGTCACAGTCTCTCTACCCTTTATCTGAGGAGCACTGAGCTTGTTCTTTACACCTAGCAGTGGAGCTGCTGGAAGGGTTGCAGTCTCTATATCTGAGGAGCACTGAGCTTATTCTTTACACCTAGCAGTGGAGCTGCTGGAAGGGTTGCAGTCTCTACCCTTAATCTGAGGAGCACTGAGCTTGTTCTTTACACCTAGCAGTGGAGCTGCTGGAAGGGTTGCAGTCTCTACCCTTTATGTGAGGAGCACTGAGCTTGTTCTTTACACCTAGCAGTGGAGCTGCTGTTGGTTGGAATTGGTCAGTGCAGTAAAACAAAGTGATGAGGTACTTACAGTTGTGCTGCTCCAAATGTGCTTTGCAGCTCGTTTCTCTGACCTAATGTGGGCAGAATTGGGCTGGAATTGCTGAGAAAACTGCATCTCACCAGGCAGTTTTGTTTTGCAGCTCTTGCTTTTTGGTTAGGTCACAGGTTGGTGGGGTCAGCTTTTTGCATGGAGCTTCAGCACCACTCTGCAGAGGGAAATGCTATGATAGGAGCTAGGGACAAAGAGAGGGGATTCCAAAAGTACCAGGAGAATGGGAGTGGGGTAAAAAAAACCCTGAAAGGTTATTTTCTGTTTCATGCCAGCATTTGCAGAGAGAAAGGGGCAGGAAGAAGTTCAAGAGAAGCTTTATAGACAGATTCAGCTTTAATTAAAGCCAGTGTCTGTGATTTGCAGCAGTCCCACAGTGGTGGGGCAGTAACTCTTCAGGTACAGGTGAAAGATGATCAAATCGTGGTATGGTGGGAGTTGGAAGGGACCTCTGGGTATCATCTGGTCCAACACTCCTGCTAAAGCAGGGTCACGTAAAGAAGGTTGCACAGCAACACATAGAGGGCTTTTGAATGTCTCCAGAGACGGAGACTCCACCACTTCCCTGGGCAACCTGTTCCTGTTCTCCATCACCCTTAAATTAAAGAAGTTCCTCCTCATGTTTAGGTGGAACTTCCTACATTTGAGTTTGTACCCATTGCCCCTTGTCCTGTCACTAGGCACAGCTGAATAAAACTTGGTCCTAACCTCCTGACACTCACCCTTTAAGTGTTGATCAGGTTTGATGAGATCCCACTCAGTCTGCTCTTTTCCAGACTGAAAATCCCAATTCTCTCGTTCTTTCCTCATCAAAGAGATGTTCCAGTCCCGTAGGCTTATGATGCACTGGTGTCAGATGTGGTAATGTCTTCTCCTTTCTATCTCTCTAACAAAAGGGTAATTTGTAGATAAAGAATCCTGAGTTCTGTTTTGGGCCACTCACTCCAGGAAGGACATTGAGGTGCTAAAGCATGTCCAGACAAGGGCAACAAAGATAGGGAAGGGTCTGGAGAACAAGGCTGGTGAGGAGCAGCGGAGGGAGCTGGAATTGTGTAGTCTGGAGAAGAGGAGGCTGAGGGTAAAGGGATCAAGGCTCCCTCAGTCAATTTGCAGATGACACCAAACTGGATGGCAGTGTTGATTTGCTGGAGAGGATAGGAAGGCTCTGCAGAGGGACCTGCCCAGGCTGGATTGATGGGCTGAGGTCAGTGGGCTGAAGTTCAACCAGGCCAAGTGCTGGCTCCTGCACTTGGGTCACTACAACCTCATGAAGGCTCCGGGCTTGGGGCAGAGAGGCTGGAATCTGCCAGGTGGAAAAGGACCTGGGGGCTGCTGGGGGGGTGCAGCTGAAGATGAGCCAATGTGTGCCCAGGTGGTCAAGAAGGCCACCAGCATCCTGGCCTGGATCAGCAAGAGTGTGGGCAGCAGGAGCAGGGCAAGGGTTGTGCCCCTGTGCTGGGCACTGGTGAGGTCACTTGAATCCTGGGTTCAGTTTTGAGCCACTCACTCCAAGAAGGATATGAAGGGGGTGGAGCATGTCCAGGGAAGGGCAACAAAGGTGATGGGAGAGTCTGGAGAAGAGGGCTGGTGAGGAGCAGCTGAGGGAACTGGGAGTGTTCAGCCTGGAGAAGAAGCTGAGGGGAGACCTCATTGCTCTCTACAGGTCCCTGAAAGGAGGTTGGAGTGAGGTGGGAGTTGGCCTCTTCTCCCTAGTGTCAGGTGATGGAAGGAGAAAAAATGGCCTGGAATTGTGCCAGGGTAGGTTTAGATTGGAGATGAGGAACAGTTTCTTTGCTGCAAGAGTGGTCAGGTATTGGCACAGGCTGCTCAGGGAAGTGATAGAGTCACCATCCCTGGAGGTGTTCAAGAAAGATGTGGCCATGGCACTTTGGGGCATGTTTTAATGGCCATGGTGATGTTGGTTTGATGGTCTGGATGATCTTAAAGGTCTTTTCCAACCCAAACAATTCTCTCATTCTATGAATTAAAGGTATAAAAACTCTCATAAAAACCCTTCAGGTGCATTAGTGGCTGATCAGCATTACTTTGAAGTTTGGGAAGAGAAATTCAAGAGAGAGTTAAATGGCTGCAGGTTTCCTCTGCCATGGGAGAGGAAAAAAATTTGAAAATTAAAGAAAAAAAGGAGTATTCAGGACGAGGAGGCCAACCTGTGGTTTAAGTGCAGAGGGTTTTTAAAGCCCACTGTTTAATGACTATCTTTGTTCCAAATCCCTTCCAATATTTGCAGTGGAGAGAGCTGAGCGCGGCTGGCCTCGTGGGCTGGTTGTCCTCCCTGGGCTCAGACTAGCAAAATGTTTTCCTTTAATTTTCTCTGGATCTCTCTGAGTGCTAAGGAAGTCTCTGCATCTTTGCAGTCATTACAATTTATTTGCCTGAGCCACGGTGATGCTGGGGACTGTGACCCCATCGTGGTGGATCCTGCAGGAGCGTACAGAGGGGACCCAGAGAGGCTCACGCTGAGCCTTTCTTTTACAAATACTCCATTAGTTGGGAAATATTTAAGAAACCAGACAAACAGGACATGGTTTTTTGTGAAATGGCTCTTTTCTTCCTAAAATCTCTCCCTCTTTTCTCCCTGGAGTACTGTGTGCAGTTCTGGAGCCCCCAGCACAGGAAGGACATTAAAGTGTTGGAGATGATCAAAGGGCTGCAGCAGCTCTGCTCTGAGGACAGGCTGAGAGAGTTGGGGCTCTGCANTGTGATGATCTTAGAGGTCTTTTCCAACCCAAATAATTCTGTGATTTTTATGTTAATATTCTCTTCTCTTTAGAATCATCAGAATTGTAGAATCTCTGAAGGTGGAAAGGACAGAATCACACAGAATCCCAGCAAGGCAGGAGTTGGAGGATACCTCTGGAGATCATTGAGGCTCACCCAGAGCAGCTTGGCCAACACCACAATGTCCAGGTGAGTTTGGAATCTCTTCAGACAAGGAAACTTCTGGGCGGTGTGGTCCAGGGTTGTGTCCAGTTCTGGTCTCCTGAGTTCAAAAGAGGCAAGGATATACTAGAGAGTGCCCAACAGAGACTGTGAGGATGATTAAGAACTGTGTGATGAGGAAAGGCTGAGAGACAGCTAACCAGCTGGGGCTGTTGAACCTGGAGAAGAGCAACTCCAGAGGGGATCTTCTCAATGCTCAGCTAAAGTACCTGTGGGGCAAGAGGATAGGACAAGTCTCTTGTCAGTGGTGCCAGTGACAGAACAAGGGGCAGTGGTCACAAACTGGAACCTAGAAGGTTGCACATAAAGATGAGGAGAAAATTCTTTGTTGTGAGTGTGCTGGAGCTCAGGGAGGTGGTGGAGTCTCCATCCCTGGAGGCATTTGAGAAACCTGTGGCCATGGCACTTTGGAATATGGTTTAAAGGCCATGGTGGTGCTGGGGTGATGATTGCACTTGATGAACTTAGAGGTCTTTTCCAATCAAAGCAGTTCTATGATTTTGTAATTTAATAGTTTAAATCTGATTTTCTTCCTCTTCTTTCTGCAATAGGCACCTCATTTTCAAGCAGATGTAGGACAAACATAAAAAGTGATGTGGTCATTTAAATCTATCTTGATTTTACTGGAAATACTGCTGTGTGTGCCTGCAAGGGCTGATAGCTCTGCACAAGAGGTTATGGAGGTGTTCAAGGCCAGGTTGGACAAGGCCTGCAGGCAACCTGTTCTGGTAGGAGATGTCCCTGCCCATGGTGTAGGGATTTGAGCTAGAAGATCTTTACGCTCCCTTCCAACCTATTCTATGGTTCATTGCAAGGTTGTTAGATCTTTTCTGGAGTTTCTCACTGCTTTTTAGGACTCTTTTCACTACCCTTTGCATAACCAAGTCCTTCTCTCCTCTGTCAAATGTCTTTTTTATGTCAGATGCCTTTCTCTCCTCTGTCTAGTGGAAAGTGTCCCTGCCTGTGGCAGGGGTGTTGGAACCTAAATGATATTTAAGGTCCCTTCCAACCCAAACCATTCTGTGAATATATGATGCTGGTGGAAAATCAAGGAGAATGATAGAATCATGGGTAGGAGAACAGTTAACCACCATGGGCTGGAATTACTTTTCATCTCCATTTCTGCTCATTCCTTGTGCTGCAGAAGACAAGCAGTGTGCCTGTTGCTGAGCAGTGTAGGGGGAACTGAGCTGCCTGGAAATGCACTGGGAAAAATGAAAATTTTCTTAAAGTAGCTCTAATGGAGGCTGAGAAATGATTAATGGAGGTTCCTCAGTGGATTTTCAGATGGCTGGGGAGGAGAAGCCCCCCTTGTTTGGTCTCTCTTTGTTTTTTCTGCTCTGTGGAAGCAGATGGCCATGCACAGAGGGACTCAGTGCAGCACTGAGCATGGGACTCTTCAGCTAAGACCATCTGTAAACACTATCCTAAGCTGAGCTTTACCAGGGCACTAATCCATGAAGATATTAAAAACCTTACCTGCGTCACGTCCTGGAGTTCTAATTGCAGAGCAGGATTGCTGTGTGCTCAGCTCCCAAGTTTTCCATCCTGCAGCTGCCCAGAGCAAGGGCCGGGCTTGCAGATTGCTCTGGCTGAGGAGCATGCCCAGGGTTGCACTGGGGCTCCCATTCCTGATGGTAATCCAGAGATTCCTCATCACTGAGCTTTCCTGGTGGGCAGTGGGAGCAGCTGCCCTGCTCATCCTGAGTCACAACCACCCCATGAATGCTCCAGGCTTGGGTCAGAGTGGCTGGAAACTGCCCAGAGGAAAAAGACTTGGGGGTGTTGGCCAGAAGCCATCTGGAGATGAGCCACCTTGTGCCCAGGTTGCCAAGAAGGCCACCAGCATCTTACTTTAATCAGCAAGATTGTGACCAACAGGAGCAGAGCAGGGTTTGTCTGACTGTACTGGCTGCTGGTGAGGCTACACCTAGAATCGTGGGTTCAGTTTTGGGCCCCTCACTCCAAGAAGGACATCAAGGAGCTCAAGCATGTCCCAAGAAGAGCAACAAAACTGGTAAAGGGTCTGGAGAACAGGGCTGGTGAGGAGCAGCTGAGGGAAGAGCCAACTGTGCCACCATGCAGTCAGACCCGAAGAGGCTGGAGGCTTGGGTGGAGGGAACCACATGAAGTTCAGCCAGGTCAAGTGTAGGGTCTTGCATCTGGGGAGGAACAACTCCCCTGCACCACTACAGCTGAGGGGGAGACCTGATGGAAAGCAAGAAGGACCTGGAAGTGCTAGTGGGGAACAAATTCTCCATGTGGCCTTGTGGCCAAGAAGGCTACAAGGGCAGGGACAGCCTCCACTAGACCAGATAGCTCAAGTCTGTCTAACCTGCCTTCAGCACCTCCAGGGAAGGGACAAAACCTCCGAAGAGGACTTTTCCAACCAAAACAATTCTATGATTCTCTGATACCGAATGTCAGGTTCATGTCTTCCACTGCTCAGCTCAAGGCTGAGTCTTGAAGCAACCTGGTCTAGTGGTTGATGTTCTCATGTCAGGAGGGCTGAAACCAGGTGATCTTTAAGATCTCTTTAGGATCTTTAAGATCTCACAGTATCACAGTATCACAGTGACACTAAGGTTGGAAGAGACCTCAAAGATCATCAAGTCCAACCCGTTACCACAGACCTCAAGACTAGACCATCTCTTCCAAACCAAACCATTCTGTGATTCTGTGGTCTTTAAGATCCTTTCCAACCCAAACCATTCCATGATTCCATGATCTTTAAGATCCCTTCCAACACAAACCATTCTGTACACCAAGTTGGGAGCATGTGTCAATCTGTTAGAGGGCAGGAGGGCTCTGCAGAGGGACCTGGGCAGGNCGTGGTTTATTTAATTGGAAGGGTTAGTTGATAGGCTGGACTCAATGATCCTAGAGGTCTTTTCCAACCTGGTTAATTCTGTTATTCTGTGTAATTCTATGATTGTTAAGGTCCTTTCCAACTCAAACTATTCCATGATCTTTAAGGTCCCCCGCAGCCCAAAGCATTCTATGATTCTATGATTTCTAAGGTCCCTTCCAACCCAAGCCATTCCATGATCTTTAAGGTCCTTTCCAACCCAAACCGTTCTATGATTTTTAAGGTCCCTTCCAACCAAACTATTTCATGATTCTACTATTCTACGATCTTTAAGGTCTCTTCCAACCCAAACGGTTCCTTGATGTGAATTCTATGTGTTCATAGACACAACTCTTCACAGAGAGAGTGATTTCCCATTGGAATGGGCTGCCCAGGGAGGTGGTGGAGTTGTCATCCCCAGAGGTGTTCAAGACAAGACTGGATGAGGCACTTAGTGCCATTGTCTAGTTGATTGGATAGGGCTGGGTGATAGGTTGGACTGGATGAGCTTGGAGGTCTCTTCCAACCTACTTGATTCTATGAAATATTGGATAAATGAACAAATGAAACAAAGAAAATTTTGTTTTTCTTGAAAACACCTGAGGGGAAAAAATGAAACTAATGCACAAAGGAATTTCTAATCTTGGTTTAATTTTATATCTATATCACCTATATCTATATCTATATCCACCTATATCTATATCTATATCTATATCTATATCTATATCTATATCTATCTATATATCTGTATATCTGTATCTATATATCTGTATATCTGTATCTATGTCATCCATATCTATATCTTTATCTATCTATTTATCTATGTCTATGTCTATTTATATCTTGATGCAACCCAGACGACAACCGAGTGCTGGGCTGCAGCAAGAGCAGTGTGGGCAGNGTGTCTCTATATATCTCTATATATCTATATCTATGTCTATATATATCTATCTATATATCTAAATCTCTATATCTCTATATCTATGTATCTATGTCTATGTCTGTGTCTATACATCTATATCTCTATATCTCTATATCTCTATATCTATATATGTCTATGTCTATATATATATATGTCTATATATATCTCTGTATCTATGTATATATCTATATCTATGTCTATGTCTGTCTATATCTGTATTTATATCTCTATATATCTATCTACCTATATCTATCTATATATCTATGTATATATCTGTATGTCTCTGTATCTGTATATCTATATATCTATGTCTATGTCAATCTCTATCTCTATATCTCTATAAATCTGTCTTTATATATCTATATATCTGTATATGTCCATATATCTATGTATCTATACATCTATCTATATGCCTATGTATCTATATATCTATATATCTATATGTCTATATATCTATGTATCTATATATCTATATATATGTATCTGTCTATATATCTCTGTCTATATATATATATCTATGTATCTATCTATATGCCTATGTATCTATATCTATGTATCTATATATCTCTATATCTCTGTATCTATATATCTATATATATATCTATATATCTCTATGTCTATATATCTATATCTATATGTATATATCTATCTATATATCTATATCTATATATCTGTGTGTATATATATCTATCTATATCTATTTATATATCTATATATCTATATTTATGTCTATATATATCTATGTTTATATCTATCTATATATTCTGCATTACAGTTGGGGGGGGGAAATAACTGTCCTTCTGTTTGACTAATGTTAGTTTGATGATTATACTAATATTAAGTGCTTTACTTGAGTAAGCAAAGGGAAGAAAAAAAAGTAAAATAGCAGTCAGCCCAGCTGCTAATTCACTGGGTGCTGTAGGATGGTTATTAAAACCACCCCAAAGATGTACCTTGGTGCTTCAGCCTTTGGAATTAAAAGCAGAATATTAATTTCGACCCGCGGCGTGATTAAACATTGTAAGGCCCCTTAAGAATTTTCACCAAATTTCCTTGGATTTCTCTTTATTGGGTTCTTCTTGGCCTGTGTTTAGCTCTGTAATTGCTTTGCTCCTTTGTTGATAGGTTAAAGCACAATGTGATTTTCTCCATGTCATAATATTTAAGAGGATGGTTCAATGTTCCGCATGTATGATGTGCAGCTGAGGCACGCTGAGACGTGGCGGGGGGAGCGGGCTCGAGGGGCTCACTGAGCTTTTTTTCCCTTCCCTGGATAGTTTTCTCTCTTTCCTGGATAATTTTTCCCTTCCTTGGGTAGGGTTTTCCTTCACTAGATAGGTTTTTCCTTCTTTGCATAGTTTTTCCCATCCTTGGATAGTTTTTCTCTTTCCTGGATAGTTTTTCTCTTCCCTTGATATTATTTTCCTTCCCTCAATATAGTTTCCTCCCTTTCCTGGTTATTTTTTCTCTTCCCTTGATAGTTTTTTCCCCTTTCCTGGGTAGTTTTTCTCTTCGCTTAATATTGTTTTCGTTCCCTCAGTACAGTTTTGTCCCTTTCCAGCATTTTTTTTTCTTTCCCTGGATAGGTTTTTCCTTCCCTATGTAGTTTTTTCCTTTCCTGGACAGTTTTTTCCCTTTCCTGGATAGTTTTTCTCTTCCCTTGATATTTTTTTTCCTTCCCTCGATACAGTTTTGTCCCTTACCAGCATTTTTTTTTCCTTCCCTGGATAGGTTTTTCCTTCCCTATGTAGTTTTTTCCTTCCCTGGATATTTTTTTCCCTTTCCTGGGTAGTTTTTCTCATCCCTTGATACTATTTTCTTTCCCTCAATATAGTTTTCTCTCTTTCCTGGTTATTTTTTCCCTTCCCTGATAGTTTTTTCCCTATCCTAGATAGTTTTTCTCTTCCTTTGATATTTTTTTTCCTTCTCTCAATATGTTTTCCATTCCCTGAATATGTTTTTCCTATCCTGGATAGGTTTTTCCTTCCCTGGGTAGTTTTTCCCTTCCCTGGATATATATTTTTCCTTCCTTGAATTATTTTTTCTCCCCTCAATATGTTTTCCCTTCCCTGGATATGTCTTTTTTATCTTCTCTGGATAGGTTTTCCCATTCCTGGATATGTATTTTTATTTTCTAGGTATGTTCTTTATTCCCTGGATATGTTTTCCCTTCCCTGGATATCTTTTTCCTTCCTTGAGTGTATATTTCTTTCCCTGGATATTTTTTTCTTTCCCTAGATAAGTTTTTTCCTTCCCTGAATCATTTTTTCTTTCCCTGGATCATTTTTTTCTTCCCTGGATATTTTTTTTGTTTGTCTCTCTGTGGAACTCTGCAGAAGGAAGTTGCAAAGAGTTGGGGGTTAGTCTCTTCTACTTAGTATCAGGTGATGGAACATGAGGAAATGGCCTGAAATTGTGCCAGGGGAGATTTAGGTTGGACATGAGGAACAATTTCTTTGCTGCAAGAGCGGTCAGGCATTGGCACAGGCTGCCCAGGGAGGTGGTGGAGTCTCCATCCCTGGAAGTGTTCCGGAACTGTGTGGCCATGACACTTTGGGACAGGGTTTAATGGGTATAATGGTGTTGGGTTGATGATTGGACTTGATCTTAGAGGTCTTTTCCAACCCAAGCAATTCTATGCTTCTAAGATTTATCCATTTGGATTGCAAATTCAGCTGCTTTTCCACCACAGGTGTATTGCAGCAGCATCTCTCCCTTATGAGGAAAGACTCAGAGAATTTGCTCTGGTGAGACCATATCTAGAGGACTGAGTCCATTTCAGGGCTTCCCAGTTCAAGAAGGACAAGGACTTGCTAGAGAGGGTAGAGCAAGGGCTACGAAGATGCTGAGGGGAGTGGAACATCTCTTTGATGAGAAAAGACTGAGAGAATTGGGGCTTTTCAGTCTGAAGAAGAGAAGCCTGAGGGGGCAATCTCATCAATGCTGATCAATACNTCTCCCCTCTGCCAGTTTAAACCCATTGCCTCTTGTCCTGTCATTGCAAGATCTTACAAATAGTCCCTCCCCAGCCTTCCTGTAGGCCCCCTTCAGATATTGGAAGGCTACTCTAAGGTCTCCTGGAAGCCTTCTCTTCTCCAGGCTGCAGAGCCCCAACTCCCAGCCTGTCCTCGTAGGACAGCTGCTGCAACCCTCTGATCATAAGCAAGGGGGTTGGGCTAGATGAACTCCAGAGGTCCCTTCCCACCCCCACTATGCTGGGATTATGTGACACTGCTATTTCCCTGTACAGGATGCAAAAAAAAAAAAAAAAAAAGGAGAGTTCTGCTAGAAAGGGCTGCCCTACATGAGAGATGTGCCCCAAGGCCACGCTGGAGAACAGAGTGGCTCCACTAGTTGCAAAAAAAAATCTACAATAGATTTCATCTGAGCATCTCCCATGCAAGTTGATAAGAGCAGTGAAGCTGTGCTGGAAGTGAAGCTGAATATTAAAGTAACCAGCAGCACAGAGACTGAGAGAGCAATTCATTAATAAGTAATGACTGATGAAGGTAGCACTGACCAAAGAGACCATATCTTGAGGCACAAGATAAGAAAACCCCTTTATTCAAATCCTTCATAAGGGAAGGAAGGCGAGGGAGGAGGAGGAGATTAACTATTCATAGAAGAAATTTAGAATCAAAAAGAAATTTGACCTGAATCAGGCTAATAAATTTTCCAACCAAGCAGCAGGTCCTGCCAGAAGCGGTTGGGTGATTGTTAGTAAGTGCTGTGGTGGGATCTCAGAGCATCAGAGTGAAGGCTCATTGGAGCTTTCAGCATAAATTGTTGAAACCCTGAGTGCAAGTTTCCATGTCCAAACGTGAGCAGCAGACCTTGAGCATGGCCAGAAGAAAGGACTTGGTGTCAGCTGCCATCCTAACGTTGTGATGTTGCTTGCTCTCCAGAACCTTGGCAGCAGTGAGTAGGATTGGACTCAGATAATTATGAAGACTCAGTGATGGTATTTTCTGATGTACAAATAACCCCCAAAACATGTTGTCCTGGTCTAGCTAGGGCTGATCAACTCATGCATTAATTAGCAGTGAGACTACTGCAGACGTTTCCTTCTCCGATTCAGCAGCAACACTAAAACCTTTCAGCTGCCAGCTGGTAGTTGGAGTTGGGGATCAGCATCCTCCCAAACTTCATCCACTTCAATTCTGTGGGTGGTTTGAGTCTCAATAAAGTTGTGAAATAGCAGAAATTCGTTTTCCTGTGCTAATATTATCTCAGTAAGCTCAAATCAAGAACTCAGAATCACAGAATGGCAGGGATTGGAAGGGACCTCTGGAGATCATCCAGTTCAAACCTACTGCTACACAAAGGGCACCCACAGCAGCTTGCTCAGCAGCACAATGCCCAGCTGGGGTTGGAAGCTCTCTAGAGAAGGAGACTCCACAGCCTGTGCAGCCTGCTCCAGGCCTCCAGCACCCTCACACCAAACAAGTTTCTCATCTTCAGGTGGAACCTCCTGGCTTCCAGTTTGTGCCCACTGCCCCTTGTCCTGTCCCTGGACACTGCTGACAAGAGTCAGTCTCATCCCCCACAGAGCCTTTAGCTCTTCCTAAAGATCATTCATGAGATGCCCTCTGGGTCTGCTCTTCTCCATGCTCAACAGCCCCAGGACTCTCAGCCTTTGCTCCTCACAGAGATGCTTCAAGCCCCTCAGCATCTTTGCAACCTCCTCTGGACTCTCTGCAGTAGTTCCCATTCACTGTGACAAGCCCTGGTTAACCAGCCCAGCACTGACTAGATAATCTAAGATTATGGGCTGGATTCCTGTCTTCTGTGGAGATGCAGGCAGGGTCACCACCTTCAGGGCTGGTGCTTGCTTTGCTTCCCTGCTCTTGGAGATGCTGCTGTTCCTGGTGAATGTTCTGAGCACCAACACTGCTGCTTGGACCACTGCAAACTCCTCTCTTGTAGCCATGCTCTTCATACTTGAGCACTTTTCCATATGGGCACTGCAAAATCTTAGCATCACAGAGTTGCTTTGGTTGGAAAAGCTCTCTGAGATCACTGAGTCCAACCATCAACCCAACACCACCATGGCCATTAAACCATGCCCCTGGGTGCCATGTCCACAGATTTCTTGAACAGCTCCAAGGATGGTGACTCCACCAACTAATCACCCTGAATGTGGAGCTGCAGAGAAGTCTTCTGGTCCAGGATGTTTTGCTGAGGTTGTTTACTGGTAGCCCAGGCTGGAATCTCCAGGTCTAATTGACTGGTAACTGTATGCAGCATCAGCCTGGGGTTTTTTGGAGTTATCAGTGCTGGGGCTGCTGTGGTGAGCAGAGGATGCTATAGATGGATGGTGACATCTCTGCCACTTCAATTTGACCAGTCCCCAGCTCAGCATACCTCATGCCCAGCTCCACACCAGTGCCAGCCCAGCAGGCCAGCAGCTGGGAGAGCTTGGAGTGAGGATGCTCAGCAGGAATGTGGCTGCAGGGACCAGTCCTGCTGTGTTGGTGGCAGGGAGAAGTCCAGGATGGATCAACCCAGAGCCCACAGGGCACTGGCAGCTGGCAGCAGGGTGTGCACCCTGCTTTGAGAGGGATGAATCCCTGCTGGATGGTTGAACATCTGTGGAAATTCAGAATTTCCAACCATGACATGTAGACAGGGCTTAAAAAACAGATAATAAAACCCCAGAGCACATTTAACTGCTTGCTTTTGGCATTTTCTGGCTCATGCCTCCTGGTGACAGCACCTATCAGGGTGCTGTGGGATGATGCCATGCTCAGCCAGATGAACAAAACCAGAAAGCCCTGCAACAATCCCAGGAGCTGTTGTCTCATTGCCTTTTAAAGGGGTTTTATGTTTAAGGGTGGAAAAAATGATGACCTATAAGGTAGTAATGGTGTTGGGTAATAGGTTGGACTTGGTGATCTCCAAGGTCTTTGCCAACCTGGTTAATTCTGTGATTCTGTGATTCTGCTACTCAGAAATGAAAAGTAGGTGCTAAATATTTTAATTTCCAACCCCCCCCCCCCCCCCCCCCCACTGGTGTATTTATTCTTCTGCCTTGCTTTTCAATCTTCAAGTGAAGTTTGGTGGCTACTTCCTGAGCACACAGAGCATCTGCAACCGTGGGCTGGCTTTAATAACTTGGAGTCATAGGAGATCCTTGCCAGTATGGAAATTGGCTTGGCATTGCTAGATAGGGAGGGGGGAAAAGAAAAAAA
>WBNM01011760.1:0-21640 GCA_013399055.1 Ramphastos sulfuratus | reverse complement strand
ATATATATATATATAATTGCTATGAACTTTCCAATAGGATCTAAGACAATATATAACATATCATTTATTTAATATAAAAAAGGCAAACATCTCTTAAGCTTTTCTAAGAGGTAAGAGCATGGTAACTAGCACACACATAGATAGAAAGTAGATGCTTAGAACATTTGAATTGAACGCATGGAAACGAGCAGCATGTGAATGGATAATCTCACGTGTTTTTAAAGAAAAAATATTTACTGGTTTTGCTTTCTACAGTTCTGTCATCAATAATGAAACTCTGCTTTGTTTACATATTCCTTACAAGTCACCTGAGCTTTATTCTCCTTCCCATCTCCTCTGCACCTTACATTTCTAAGCTCATTTGTTTTGAAAAAAAGCACCATAATATTAGGATCTTTTACAGCTGAGAACTATTAGGATGAAATGTAACAGATATTAAACATAGGGAAGTTGTTAAAAATGTGCTAACACAAGTGAAATCCAAAAAAAACTAAGGTGTGTGAGAAGCATATAAAATTTCTTTACGCATGTCCTTCAAAAAAGTTTAATACATAGTCAGGTCACATTATTGCACATCAAATTCTCTAGGTCTCTAGCTGCCAGTAGCAATTATCTGTAAGAGAACATATTTTCCCTCGTGACTAGCTATCGGGAATTTTCAACTATACCTAAGCATAGCCTTGAGCAAAACTCCTTCGGGGCATATTTGGAATAGACTATTTCATTTCGATGAAATACTAAGGTTTCTGTGCAATATGTCTATCTATATATTTATACATCTGTTTCAACATATTGATCTGTTTATCTGTTTACTTTAATTACAGGAAATGGTTGTATTAAAATGTAAATAGTTTTGAATCTATATATTTCTCTGCAGAGTTTTAAGAAGTACAGTTTCCTAGTTGCTGAGGATGCCGTCTGTAACTATGCATCCTATACTGCTGGCTCCCGCCAGCCACCCCAGCCCCGCAGGGCTGCTAGGGGTAGACCTCCAGGCTTGGCTCTGGGGCTGCACTGCTGCACCTCTCACCCAGTACAAACACCCCTCGCTGTGACAGGTCATGGGACTTGCAAGTGTTTACGGCATGACTGATGATCATACATGACACTGGGGTGAGGAAGGGTGGAGTCTTTAAGGAAAAGGAGCAAACTCCATCACTGCAGATGGAATATGACTGCCTGCAACTGATCATCTTTAAAAATGCATGAGACAATCCAGCTTGCTAGAGGACTTTAAACAGTGCCTGCTGTGGTGGTTTACAAATCTCTGCATGCCACAGGGTCAAATTTGCTACCACGGGTTTTCAAATAAGTTTCTAGTTTCACAGTACTCTAGATGGAAGAATATTTTTATGTCTTCTAGAAACACAGTGCCTATAAAAAGGCCAGAAAAAAGAAAACTGTAGTTGGATGATAATAGTCCCATAGTGTACAAGAACCACTGGACTCTGCTAATAATAAACATGATGCAAATGTGTAGTAAAGCTACTAATGAATGAGATTAATTTAATTTCTGTCTTGTGAACACAGGTGCAACCACCTGCTTTCAAATGAGATTATGTTGCTTTCATTTTGGTATGGACTAGGTCTCAACTGTATATTAACTATGAGAATGATTACTGGGTCTCATACTACACTCTAAAGTCTAAAATAATCTTTCCACTGATTTTAGAGGCAGTCAGATCAAATCCTTTGCATTTATGCATTATGCATGTGGATTTATTGCATAACCACATTTAAATGTGTGACAAAATAACTGTAAAAATTAAGACATTAGCATTCAAATAGAGAGGAAGTAAATCTTATTAGGAGGCTAGCGAGCTTTTAAAAAGATTTCTAATAGCAATAGACAATCACTAGTCTTGGTCAACACAGTAGTTTGAATAAATGCAAGAGCAAGCATAGCAAAGATTTTGAGAGCAGTTGTGTGCACTTCTATTACTGAAAAAAAACCCCACCATTACAGCAGTGACAAATGAAATATGCTGTGAGTCTTTATAGCCCTGTTAGAACAAGAGGTGATACTTTCTAGCTTTCAAATGACTGTGAAACGTATAAAAAACAAAAAAGCATAAATTCTTATATCTTCCTTTAATAACACATTCACAATCATAAATGGTGTTCTTCCTTCCTAGATATTTCCAAATATATCCTATGTATTTGTTTAGATTTCTCTCCCATCTTTCCACATATTACAGCTAATTAGTACCCCCCGATGAGAAACAGTCCACCGATGGAAAAAGCAGTTGGAGAAGATCTACATTAACAAATGTAGTTCATTTAATATCATTTGTACTGCTGCATTATTAATAATATTTAATTACCCTGTGCAGGCTACAAAGGGGAAGAATAAAATCATTCATTAATTTCTTGGCCTTTACAAAAGGAATAGTATATTGCCAGGGAAAAAAAAAATGAAACCCCTGACATACAGACTGCCATTCATCAGTTTTGCATGTCACACTAAAATGTTAAATTTTGCCTGTAAAGTGCTACTGTATTTAAATTAGATCCTTGCAGCAGCCCAAGATACATTGTGCTATACTGCTGCCGGAACCCTACGTTGTTATTTTGAAAGCACAGAACAAAGAAAGCTGACAGTCGAGTATCTGAAACTTGATACTTCCAGACAGCTACCAAGGGATATTTTCAATGCATAGAAATTCAGGAAAAAAACAAAACAAAAAAAATTCCCAAGACCTACACTAAGCTACGTTTTTTGTACAATCTATTACCTACCTAATAATCTATTCAGCAATTTTTCACTTGCATATATGAAGTACTTCAGACTTCCCATGCTACAGGAAGCCAAACCAGACTTGCCAATTTTTGTCCTTCTTCTCTGGTATAAATAAGCACAAATAACATTTTGCACCAGTTCCAGGATGATACGAGAGACTGCTAAACTGCAAGCTAAACACACCTTTTAGGATATAGAATAATTAACCCAAATGTGAATCAAAATCTGTTGTTCTCACTCCAGTAATAGTCTCCGTGTTGCTATACATGTTCTACATGAAGAACTGATATTACAGATTTTTTTTTACTTTTGCTGTAATATTATCAGACATACCTAGCATATGCTGCATAGCAACCCTTTCTAGAATTCTCACGTGCAGAGAGAGAGAGAGAAAGAGTTGAGACAGTATCTCAGAAATTTTGGGAAGTAATTGTAGTACTTTCTACATACTTCCTATAATAGATTGTGATTTTAAGACACAATTCAGCTGTGTCAAAGTAACCTTCCGTAGGACAGTTGCTCACAGTTAGAAAGGGATGCAAGAGTGAATGCACTGCCTGAGTTGATAGACAGGAAGGGCAATCTCCAGGTTCACACATAGCCAGGACTCGCCAGCTCCCCTATGTTCATCTCAGATATAGAGATTAAAATTTATAAAAATACCGATGGATCAAAACATAGTGATATACTAACACTGAAACAGAGTAAGTAATAAGAAAATATTAAAAGGAAAAAGTTATTTAATGTTTTATCATAAAAAGGTAACAGGTGAAAGAATCCTGAACTAAAGACAGAGGTATAAAAATGGGAGAAAAATGTGTTAAAATAAAAACAAAATATAAATTGTTTATATGAAGGCCAAGAACTATAAAACAAATCAACACTTAAAAAAATTCAAGAAACATAACAGTAAAATGGATGCACAAGCCAGAAAGCATAGTATTACAAGTATCACTAAAATCAGAGGTTTTTCAGGTACAAGACAGGTTGAGTAATGAGTTGAGTTCAGAAGGCACAGCTGAGCTCATCTTGAGGAGAGGTGAAAAAAAGCTCATTCTATATGAACTGAATTAATGTAACTTCGTGACGGAATATGTGGGAGCAAGGCTCAGCTCAATTAAAGATGATCAGAAGGAAAAAAACAGTGCAAGGGGTACTTGTCCCACTCAGTTAATCACAGAAAAGAACAGGAGTCATTGGGTCTGCACTGCTGTGACAGAGAGGATCATTTGGATTCAAGTTGTTAGATGTTACAGGTTATTTAGCAGAATGCTTAGAAACACACTGCCAAGCAGAATGTTACACTGAAGCTGCTTTTCTAAAGGGATGACCTAACAGTGGACACAAGGTCACCTGAAACTGTTTCTATCATTTTGTACAAGCCTGAGGGAGAAAACCTCTCTAGTATTTTATTATAGCAGAAGGAAATGTAGGGGGCATGCTTTACACTGAGAAGTCAGGACACTGCTCCTCTCAGGTCCCCAGCTGAAAATGAGACATGCAGAAAAGAAGACCACATAACAACAACGAGGAGTCAGATCCATCTGGATCCAGCAAAAATTATACAGGAAAACCCACAATGCTTAAAGACAAACTGAAATCTCTCTGACAGTGCTGATGAGGGAAAATCAAACCCACATTCCAGAGGTACTGCAGATCCTTCAGACGTTTGCATTCTTTTCAAGACTCTTGGAAAACAAACCCAAAAAGCCCCCAAAACCTCTCACCTAACAGAGAGATATCCAACAACAGAATTGTGCAATAAATTAGAAAATAATATTAAAGGACATAAACATACATTGTCAAAGGGTGAAATGCAGTGAATCAGAGTAATAGAGACTAACCTGAATTTTGGGGTATAAAATGCTTTTGTGTGTGAAAATCAATTTTTTTCCAGTTGACTTCTCGAGCAATTTATTTTAATTCTATGAAGTGTGAGCAACCCTAAGTGTTTCAAGTGACTATTAAGTGTTATGGAGAAAATAATCTTAACTAACATAAGATTAGATGGGACTTCTAGGATTGTTTTCTAATGGTCATTTATTTCCTTTGTAAGAATTAAAATACTAAGATATGTTCCTCATTTGTTTTTCATACAAAGCTACCCAGTGATGTGTATGTCTGCAGCTCCACTTTAAATTAATGAAACTATATGGTCTTAAATCTCCAAATTAAGAATACTCTACATGCAAAGCCTATGAATTCTGAATTATTTGAATGCCATTATCTGACCGATATAACAAATGAAATATTTATATTTTATTAAATAATGTAGGAAACAACAGTGCATGTTTCATCCTCAATTTTGAGAAGTCACAAAATGTCATTATTTCTCAAGTGTTTTCTCAAAATGTATTAAATTGAATATACTCTATATATGTTCAATATAAATAATATATATTTAAATACAGAAAAACAATATGCTTCCATATAAATAATGCAATTCTAAAAGACCAGAACAGACTTCTAATTCATTTTAAGTCATACAATACAACTGAATTCAAGGTTAACAGCAACTTTATCTTAAGTAGTATTTGCTGCCAAGTCCTAGATTCACTGCATTTACTACAGGATGCCACACTGGAAATACAACACAATATAAAATAGATGGTAAACAAAAAGAAAAGAGCTAGAAAACAAGACAACTAACATAAAATGAAAGAAAAACAACATAAAACAACAGACATTAACTTGACAATCCATTCAAATCCCCTTAATATAAATGTCCCATAACTAATCCATCAGGATTTACTGATTTAACAAAAGATGTGAGAAGAGAGGCCAGGCCGAACCATCACCAGTGTAATCTGCTTGGTCTTAACAAGCAGAGTTTCTGGGCAGCAGAGGCTATTTTTGCCTCACCTGGGAAAAAAAAAAAAAAAAAAAATCTCTAACATCTCTGGGTATTTCTCCACACTTTTTTCCAAGAGTTGGAGACCTTCATTCTGATCAACCCAGTTGTAAATGACAATTAGGAAATCTTGGAGGATAAATTTAGATAAGACCAAAAAAAAAAAAAAAGAAAGAGAGAAAGAGGTCACTACAAACCTGGATTTTTCTCCAACTCTTGCAGTCAAGAAAATACAGAAAGAGAGAAAGCCAGAAATCATTCAGCAAGTTGTCATTCTCTCACTCTTCTAATCATTGTCTGTGCTGACTAGTTTGTGGGGTTTCGATGGGAGTTTTAAGACTGTTTCAATATTTAGGTTCAGACGGGTTGTGTGAAACTGAGGATCACAGATCACATAGCACCATATGATTCAGAAGCTCTTGAAAAACAGAGTATGTCAATTTCTACAAACAATATACTAGTTTCCAGAGCTTGATATAACTATTAAACAAAAATTCAGCCGCATGGGTAACATCTCTTTTCCATACTTCTCCTTCAGGTAGCACTAAGCACTGTACTACATCTCACCTCACTGCTCAGCCTTTGTTCCAATGTCAAAAGACAGAGAGCCCAGTCATTGCTAGCACATCTATACTGGTCAGATTTTTGGCAACCTATGCTGACCACTCAGCAGTGACTGCACCGCAGCCCTGTGTGCCGGTGAACTACTCTTTCCACTAAGTAAGACATTATTTATTTCCTTCATTACAACTGTTGTTAGCAAATACAGCAGCAGTAACACACTGGTGAAGACACTACAGGGAGTAATGTAGCCAAATGTCCTGCATGGATGTGTGTAGTATGGATTTGCTGATGCCACAGATCCAGTCTCTGAGCTCTCATCTATAAGCCTCTGTAACAAGTTCTTTTCATTCTCCCTTCACCAAGATACTAATTGCTGTATTAGTTGACTGGAAATGCTTTACACCTGAGTTTTTGTTTTTCTAAAGCCGAAAGGAAGAAAAGAAATGAAAGACCAAAAATGGCATTAATGATATTAAGTCCCTCAGCACATACTTGAAAGCATTCACATCATGAAGTCAAAGCTTTTGTACATTTGGTCATGTTTTTTTAAACTCATGCACTAGCCAACTGGGATAACAGTATTTTAATGTCCTTGAAGTCAAAACATATTTTTTACTCAAGATTTGTAAATCTGTCACATATCTGAAACATAAATGAGACTTGATCGATCCATTTTCCCTTCCTCCCTACCAGACGCAGGCACGGTGCTTTGCACTCCAGCTGCCGCCTCCAGCAGCTCTCTGCTCCTCCTCTCCTGGCTACCCATATCTGGGAACAGTGAGCTTCCTGCTAGTTACAGCTTCAGACCAGGGGCTTATAATTTTATTCTATTAAAATACAATATCATTTCAACAGGCAAACTATTACACAGAAACGTTTAAAGTAAGGATTTTTAGAGAGAGAGAGAAGGCAGCCAAAAATTCACTAAAGTTTGCATATAATGAAAATATTTCTACAAGTGAAATGTAACAATGCAATATAAAGTCTAACATTGATGACATTTCACAGATCTTGTTAGAGACTAGGGAGCAGGCTTTATTTGAACTTTGTTGCCCTTATACTAGGTTTCTTTTTTAGAATTAATTTATTTCCTTGTAGTTCTCATTATGTTTTTATTGCATTCATAGAATAATGGAGCATTTCTCTAACTAGTTTAACACCTGTAAATTCCCATGACTGCTAATGAAAGACTGCGTAGACTACCACATACATTTCTAATTCATATTTCAAAGGTTGTGAGTTCAAATTCTATTAAGGTTGTACTTATTAATGTTTCTATTAACTCTTTTCCATCTCTGAAGTTGTAGACTGAATTAATACTTTCAGATTTTCCAAGGGAACAAAACACATCTGCTCCACAACGTCATCCAAAGAGGGGTCAAGGAAGGAGAACCAAAGTCAAAGGACAGTTCAGACGCAATGCCCCTGTTTTCCAAAGGGATAATATCAGTCTTGCAGTTAAAGACAAAAACTACACATCTTGCATTCAAGCAGAAATAAATTCTGATGTATATGAAACAGTGACAATCCATAGTTCTTTCCATATATGTGGAAACTGTACAGACTGAAGCTTTGGCTTCCAGTTCTGTCTTTCTAACATACTTTTCTTTACATTTATCATTTAACATCCCACTGTCTTAGTTTACTCATCTGTAAAATGGATGCAATACTTATTGACCTCTTAGTTTAATAATCCTTAATCCTTTGCACATCTATAGCTATTTCCATTAGAATTTTAAAGCTAATAAATTAAATGCAACTCCGATGAGATTTTGTTAGATTTAATTCATTAGTTATGAGATTCTTAATGGAACAGCTATAGATGTTCAAAGGATTAATTATAGCTAAAAACCAAGCACTTAGAAAACTATTTAGCTATATCAAAAAGAATATATCTCTAAATAACTCTGCCCAATGAGACTGGGAGCTAAGCAACCTCTAATATTGCCCTTGACTGACATAACTTTAAATGCTGCAGTATTCTAGAACAATGCTTTAATTTATGCTGATGCCATATCTACATCATGCTATCAGAAATAATTATGCAAAAGTGTTGAGCTTTTTTTTTTAAATATATTGTTTTGCATAATAGATAACATCTGAGAAGTTGCATAGTCATTAAAGAAAATAATCTGAGTGGTGTACAAATATGCAGTACTTGATTAGCAAGCAGTACACTGGATTCATTTCTGATTTCTCCTGTGGTAATTACCTTTTTCAAAACCACATGATTTTCTTAATGTAATATTGGGTTCTCTCCCTGTATTTGCCACCTGCAAGTACTTACTATACTTTCAGGTTGACCTCCAAGTCATAAGGCTAAAAAAAGTAGATTGTTATATTCATTTGTTTTTTTAGTTTACTTTGCTCCTTGATCACTTACAATGAGCGTAAAGCATCATATATTTCCAATTGGTGCACAACAACATTCTATTTAAATTTAAAAGAATATATTTAGGCCCACAAATTTATACATATGATTTACCTGGGTTTAAAAACCCCACCAAAACAAATCCACAAACACTACTTGATCCAAACTGAATAACCAAGTTATTGAATATATAAATGAACTGAACATATAGTGAATGTCTAAGTATCAGAAACATCTTAATTTACTTCATGCTTGAAAATGCAGCTTGCTCCCTCATTTGTCTTTCTTCAAGTAAGTGTAAAACTCCTCAGATCCATTCTGCTCTGGTTCATAGACAAAAAAATACCTATTTTCCCAACATATGCTATGATAGCACAAGCCTCCGAAACTCCCAAGGTATAAAGTCTCCAGTGGAAAGGCTCATGACCAGTACACCACAGCTGACAGTACACATATATCCTGATTCACAGAAGCCACTGTACAAGGTCAGAAACTTTTTGACCAACTTCTTGCGTTAATTTGAGCCCTACTTTATAGTATGCCTCACGTTTGGGCCACATTTATACCCTTAGCCCAGTGACAGCTGCAGACTCTATCTTCTCTGCCAGAATCTGCTTTCAAAAAGACTGACTGACAAGTTCCTCTTTGTTCGTTTTCTGGGGGGAAAAAAAAATTTATTTTTTTTTTATATATATATATGAGGGTCATGCACTTGGTATTTTCAGAGCTCTAAAAACTCTAGAGACATAAGGGAGACAGAGCTGACTTCTGGCTGTTGATCACAAACTCCATCAGAAGGAGAAAGAAGATTGAGGCCTAGATGTAGACTGTCAGGATTTATACCAGGGGGGCTGTCTTCAAAAGAAGGCTGTGGATAAATGAAAAGCCAGATACCAGGGTCCTCAGACAGAGTATTAGAATCAAGGTGCATGAGCTGAGATCATCAATAGTATTTCCGCAACAACAACCTGCCAAGAAAACTAGGGAGGCTCTGAAAAATGAGTCAACAGGGAATGGGAGAAAAAGTTTGTTTATCCATATGGTAACAACATTCACAAAGCTCCTAGTAACATGCAAGATGTAGTAATGTACTTGAGAGGAAATAATTTTAAAATGCATTGTCTCTAAATTCTTATGATTCATACTAGCTTATAAAATCCTTAGGGCCAAATACCAGAGTCCCTTCTCAGCCCTCATTCAAGCAAAATTTCAACAGCAGTAGGAGTTTGCTTATATAAGAAAAAAGTGAAAGCTAAGGATAAAATAGGACTATGATTCACAGCACACATTAACATTATTTCAGTTGTTCACACATGCAGACTATACATCATAATAAAAAGATGCTGTCCCACTGATGACCTGGATTCCAAAAGTCTGTATGCATTTATTAATGGAACCGAACACAAACTTCAGCATATATGCAAAACCAAAGTGCATCACCTGGATGACAATTTACATATCTGAATGTCCTGGTCTGTTCTGATAAGTGTTCAGAAATCATCAGCCCCAAGCATTGTAGGAGCTCTCCTGTTCACACAATTGTGTACGAGAAAGACACATTCACACAATTATTTCAAGGAAAGACTATATGTGATTAGTATGGGAAATGTTCTACATTTTTTATGGTGCCTCTGAATAACAGTTTTATTCTTCTTTATTATTATTTTACCTTCTAATAACACAATCTAAGATTTACTTTGGAAGGTTTGAGTGGTTTGAAATAATACATTTCTCACAAAAAAAAAAAAAATCACCATGACAAATATTTAGCTATTATGCAAGTCACATTTAATTCATTTTACTAAGTAAGAATATTATTAGCACAGAACACAATAATAAGTAAGATTGGTTTATTATTTTTAAAATTTTGTAGTGAAATTTTCCAAATGAACATGAAAAGGACAAAGATATTTCACAAAATATGTAAAGCAAACAACAAATTATTATTCATGCTATTTTCTTAAGTTTTCCTTTAAAAAAAAGAGACAGAACACTCTGCTTATTATCAAAGATATGGATGCAACTTTTACAGTTTCCTGCATTTCACCCTCTATGTGGAGAATGGTGAGTTCTGGACTTCAGCCAGCTTTACACATTTCTCTAAATTTTCCATGTCCTTAGTGCTCCTCAACATTACTAAAACTGCTCAAACTTCAGCAGTATGTGTACTACTGCTTTTCCTTTTCTTTTGTATTCACTCTCTACTCCAACCCTTCACCATAATTTTCTGCTTACACACACCACTGCAATCTCCTCCCCACCCAACTACTTTCATATTCTTTTTTAAATTCCCTTATGCTCACAGTTTCTCCTACCACCAAGATTTTTTTTCCAAACTGTTTCATGCTACTTAAGGCTCTCCCCCCTCTCTTCTCACATCTTGTCTCTTCTTCACATTTTGTTCCTAATAGTCTTTACGTCAGTCACTTGTGTTCAACACCACACAGTTAGGAATTTACTTTTTCCTCCCTTATCTTTCCTTCACGATACCTATTCTGTACACTGGTCACTCCTGTGCTGCAAAATTTCCCTATGAAGTGCAATTTTTTCACCCTCACACTTCAAGATGTTTTCTGAAGACAAAGCAAGATTTCTCTTCAGCTTCTTTACTGACACATTAGTGCATCACTCCCTCTTACTATGCAATGGAACAGGCTGTGTGTGTGTAATGGGGTGTATATTCCAGCAGATTGCAAGGATGGTGGGTGTTAAAATGCATGAATGTGTGTGTGTATGTGCATGCTAGTATATGTGGGTACATATAGATGCCAATTGCCAGCTACAGTCCTGCATCCTATGAATGACTGCAATACACACCACGACTTTACCATTATTAAATTCTACCTCCAAATCATATTTTAAAAAATATTTTGCCTTAAGCGAATTAAAGCAGATACAGAAGCTTGGTATGAAATAGGAAATATCTCCACCTAGTATCTCTGAATCTGTAACAAAGTCTAAACCCAAACTAGAACAGCATGACAGTACAAGTGACAGGATGGATGGTACAAGTGACAGGATGACTTTTTTAATGTAGCTGAAATTGATTCAAAACCTCTGAGTCACACAGTATGTTATTCAGCGGAACAAGGGGACCTACTACTACTGGACTGAAGAAGTTAGAGAAGTAGCTGCCTATTGTAACGAGGCAGCTATGAGCACAGAGGAGAGACAGGAATTCACAGCAATGATGTAGACTCTGGGTAACAACAGAGGATAAAGAAACAAGAATATCCAGCTGAGGCAAGGACAAGCATGCATGCAAGGACACACCGCTTGAATCTGAGTGAATCTCTAAGCTGAGGAGGTCCCATGGGTCTGATAATGGCAAGTGTTCTCTTCAGATGGCCAAAATGCATTCAACATATTTAAGTCTCTCCTGGAACCAGAAACTGAGATACGAGCGTGCACATGCAACTTGAAAAGAAGATTGCTCCATAAAGTACACTACAATGAGACATGAATGTTGCACAGAATTTTCTACATTTCTGAAGCTCAGAAAGAAATTTCAAGCAACACTCAAACCACCTTATTTTTGCAAATAAAATATAAACTATTGAAATATCTGGGTTTTAGAAAGCTATTTTTCAAGTAGTTCCTTAGCAGTGAAGCACTATGCCCAAGCAGACTACCTCCTAACTTGTACTGCTAACCTCTCATGTCCAAATTTTCCTGTTGCCTCTTTATTCTTCTGAGACACCTGCTGTCTTCCAGTACAAGCTGGTAACTCAGAGGTCACGCTAACCTTCATGTATCAAGTTAACTGCATTTCATCCCAGTTACTAGTCAGAGAAGCACCTGAGTGCTATCACACCCCTTGAAGTACCTAAATGGTTCTCTTGCATGTAGAAGAGCTTGTGTTTCCCATTCATTAAAAAAAAAAGAGCGTGCAAGAAAAATTTTGTTTTCAAATGTAAGGTGAGATGGGCTACTGCATCGTCTATTAGCCTAGTAACACATTGTTAACTAATAACTATGACTGGTGATGAACTGTCATCCCTTTGCTCCCCAGGAGCCTGGAAAAGTGAGTTCACTTCTCTATGTATCCTGAGAGGCTAAAGGTCTGTATTAGGAAAACTCATCAAAAGAGCAAGAACAGTTTTACAATTAAGATACACTCAAGAAAGATTATTATAATCTGCACACAAAATACAGGAAAAATCATTTCATTACTCATGCACCTCACTTAGAAATGTTTTACTGTCTTCTATTTCTCTATCTCACGTTTCTCACAGAACGAAAAGAAGCAATGACACTCACTGCTGACACTCTTCAAGAAGGGCAAGTGTGATAACCAGAATTAAATGTAAACACAGGACATTGGCAGAATAACACCAGAGACAGGACAAATTTAATGAATCTCACATTCACCTACTCATCAGTTCTGCAAACTGGAACTTCATGCTAAGCTTTCTATATTGAAATAACAAATCTTAGTTTCAAAAATTTAAAAAATGCCAACATATCTAGGTAAATACAAACCTCTCTTTCACAAAATCTGTATATAATAATAGTGCTAACATTTGGCAGCATTTTCTTTCACTACTTCAGCTATGTGCTTTACCTTGAAAATAAAACAGTCTCTGTCCACCTCTAGCAAATTATTTTTGTTTCTTCTCCATCATTGCTGCAATAATGAAATATCTCAGGAATTATTGTCAGATATGTTTCTTTTCTGAAATTGCAACATTATGTAGTGCCCCATGACAACAATATATGAAGAAAGAATAACTTTTCCAAAAGTCACATTTCTTAATCAACATAAGCTTATAATTTTAATATTGCCATCAGTCAGATGGACATAGAAGTAATTGTCTAATTCATAAGGTTCCTGAACTACTTTCAGTCAGGAATTGTGTCAGATCCATAGAAGACAAATACTGGAAATCTAAACTATCCTGNTATAGTTCCCAATCTGGGACACTTCTGTAATGTATTTATGTACTGGCCCCACCAAGCAGCATATGATGAGGAAACTTGTGACTAACAGAGCACTAGCATGCTCAGCACATGGAAAATCAGGCAGAAAGGTATCGTCATTTTCAGCAGTAAGGAGACATGTAACTTCATCTGCCAGTTTTGTCAGAGCTGAGCAGCACTTCAGGTCACTCAGCTGTGATCCCTTGCTTCTTCAGGCCATCAACAAAGTGTCACAGTTCAATCAGATATCGAGGGCAGACACAGAGCAGCAAGCACACACAGCAGTGTGGTAGTTCGAGGTTGGTGGTGCCTTTAAGAAACCACAAAGTTACAGACCTCCAGGAGCTGGAGTGTCCAGGAGGCATACTGGAAAATGTAAGCTTTTTTATTTCATCCCTTACGTCCTGCATCACTATAAAACTGGCTGCAAAATCAGTTTTCCTCCCTTCTCCCTCCTTCTCTCCTCCTGGGAGGATGTGCAGGCTCTTACCTGCTGTGGAGGAGTGAAGGCCTGGTCAGCTTTGGCAATGCTGCCAATCAGGCCTGGAGCAGCTTAATTGGCACCTGGTGCTGCCAAGCCAAATGTTTTTGCTGCATCACAGTGGTTTTGGTACAGGGGTAGAGAGGCATGGTGGAGAGGGCAGGCATTTGCAGGCCTAGGTTTGTTAGCTTTAATTAGAGGGAGGTTTTGCATGATGCTTTGGCCTAAGTGAAGCATGGCAGAGATGTACTATGGATTTTTGTGTATTTTATATGATTCTGTACTGCCATATGTAGTTACGTAGTTGTGAATAGTCTTTCCATTTAAACTTTCCAATCCTACCCAATTTTCTGTGTGAAGTATTTTTTCTTTTACCCCTTTTGTAAGACGTCAAAGAGCATCTGTCTTGCTTTAAACTAAGACAAGCAGGACCTGGAATCGCTCAGAAATTTTACTGCCATGGCCACTAGAAGTCACGGTGGCTGGCCCAAGGCCAGCCAGCTGGTACATGTAAAAGATGGAAGCATCACATCCACTACTCCCACATACTGGGTGAAATAAATCTTGCCAATTTTATGTGTTTATCCACTATGTGCATTTTGCAAGCTACTGCTACCAAGAGATGAGTAGTTATGAACATTCTACAAGATGCATGCCTTAATATAAACGGTGGTTAGTGACTAGCTAAAGATGAGAGGTCTTATTTTGATAAATGGCCCTTTTGAGAAGTTTCTCTTGTATATTCCGTGCCTTTGAAAGCAGTTGCTAGCCTATGCACCATAAAGCGTTGAGTTTTCTGGAGACAGTAATGCAAGCTCTGCATTACATCATCAAATTTCTTACCTGTCCAGGATTTTGATCATACCAATTATGGCATGACTGGTCCCTAGGACAACCAGCATCTCTCCTCCTTACACCTATTAGTTATTTAGATTACACAGAACAAATTGACAGGACTATATATAGTAATATACAAGTGACTGTTCTCCTGTAATCCCTGCTGGTGAGGCCAGACTTTGAGTACAGTGTTCGATTTTGGGCCTCTCACCACAACAAGGATATTGAATTGCTGGAACCTGTCCAGTGAAAGGCAACAAAGCTGATGAAGAGCCTGGAGAAAAAAACTGTTTGAGGAGCAACTGAAAGATCTGGCATTGTTTGGTCTGGAGAAAAGGAGATGGAGAGACTTCCTTGCTCTCTACAATTACCTCAAAGGAAGTTGCAGTGAGGAGGGAGTTGGCCTCTTCTCCCTAGTATCAGGTGATAGGATGAGAGGAAGCAGCCTGACACTGCACCAGGGGAGGTTGAGATTAGCTATTAGGAAAAATTTCCTCACAGAATGAATGGTCACAAATCAGAACACGATGCCCAGGGCAGTGGTAGAGCCACTATCCCTGGAGATATTCAAGAAACCTGTGGTCATGGCACTTTGGGATGTGGTTCAGTGGGCATGATGGTGTTAGATAGACAGTCAGACTCAATGATCTTAGATGTCTTTTCCAACCAAAGCAATTCCTTGATTCTATGAATCATTTCCAAATCAGCATTAAAAAAAAAAAGGCAAAAAACCTGAGTGGTGAATATTCCTTTATTTCATACTTAGAAAGTACTTTTAAAAAAATATTTTCTCTTGAAATCCGTGATTGGATTGTCTACAGGGAAGAAACACTGTGACTAATGCAGTTCTATGCAATTGCCTGCAGAAAAATTAAATGTTCCTTTTTTTTTTTTTTTTAATAGAAGCAAAGGAAGGCTTTCTCCTTCATCTTCTGCTTACTAACTTATTGCCATTAACACTGCAGATAATAAGTCTTCCATATTTTTTTCTAATGACAGAAAAGAAATAAACTCATACCACTTCAGCACTGCTTTGAAACTCTGCCTTCTGATGCGTCACCAAAGCAGTCTTGAACAGGCTTAGAGGGTTAAAGGAACTACAATTCTGCCCCACTTCCTCCTCCCACATGTTGAATTCCATGACCTGAAAGTGAAAAAGCCACCTGCATCCATACCTGCTAGCTCCAACTGCTCCACATGATTACTGTAACTGTAGTCAGGATGCAACAGTGGGACACAGAATGATAGAAAATAATACTGAGACAACAGATGTACTATGTGAAACCAAAAAGAGAATAATGTAACTGGGGGCAAGCTAACTGCTACCTGGACAACTAGAACTACCTTTCCATTATACACTCCACTGTAACTGACACACAACAGTTACAGTCCTGACCTGGTAGTGTTTCATTTTATTAAAAATATCACTGTTCTTAAATGAAGCCAGAAGGACTCCAGATCAATATTTTCCCTTCCACTCAAAAGCCTACTGCTGTTTTGAAAAACATCCTGATCTCCAAGCAAGATTATAAGAAATCCCAATCCATTAATAGTCCTCCTTAGGAGTTAATTTCATCTCTATGTAAGTCTATAAAAGGGTTCTTGCATGGAGGGCAATAGAGTTGAACTAAAGCTGTGTGAAATGTTCAAAGAGCCACATGAAACGATATAAAACTCACCAGGTCTAAGGTGTGTACTAATAATTTGAACCAGCAGGGCTTTGCTCTAAATTTTATTGAGGCAGAGTACCTTTCAATTAAAATTAGAAATGTAATTTTGAGCACTATCTGGAATTGTACACATTTCTGGAGGCTAATTATTTCACTTTCCCGTCTTCCCCCCAACCCCTTCCAGGCTGAATGCTGTGGCTGTTGCACAAAGTAACTGGTATAGGTTTCATGGTTAGACTTCTGGAAGCCTAATTGGCTCTGTGTGACCAGCATGACGCCAGCTACAGCTAAGCAGAGAGCCTCTCTGTAGCTGACTTACATAATTCCCATTTCCAAAAAGTAAAAATTCTGAAAGAAACTCTTTTAAGCACTAACACATTGTGTTCCTGTCTCCCGCCGCGACTGACCCAAAGAGAACAGCCACTCGTCACTGCTCGCAGTGAGCAGATCAGTCCTTCTGCTCAGCAGACGGGGTCTGTGCTTCGGCGGGAGAGGTCTCAGGTTCACTCCCTCCAACAAAGCAATTACATTATTACAAAGCTCTACTAGTTTCCACACAAAGTCTCACTACCTATTTGTGTAACCAGGGAAAGGAAAGTGAATCAGTTTTAACTTTTTGCCTGATTCTTAGAAAAAAAACTAGAATAGGGGATTCAGTTTTGGAACATAAAATATTCTTTACATGACTGTGCCACTATCTCATTCAGGTTTCAAGCCTACAACAAATCCAGTGGCAGAGCTGCGGAATGCTTATTTCTAGCACCTTTTTTCAGTAACTCTACCAAGAAGTGTTTAAAAGTGTAAAATATGCACTTCACTCTCCCGATTACACGTGCAGTTGGAAAAATTTAACAGCCAAATCCTGTTTACAAGTATGCAAGTTCCAGTCACACACACTTGATTAAAATAATTTGTATACATCGTTTATTTGGGGGAACTGGAACTTCATCAATCTTCAACTTCCACAAGTCAGAGTTTCATAGCACTTGCACGAATAGATGTATAAAACAAGAGCAGTTAGCAGAAGCAATTCGTTAGATGGAAAAAAATACAATAAAAATGGAAAGAGCTCCTTGGGAAGAGAACTTTCACAGGAACACTAACTGCAACAGATAATGTGGGAAAGTTAGGGGATGAGAGCATCTCATTCTCATCACTACAATTTTTATTCAAGTAGTTTTAACTCAAATTGCAAAATACTTGCTCTATTTAACTTGAACTAAAAATTTTGACAATAATTGAGCCTTTTAGACAAAATAGCATCAAGGACCTAGAATTGCTAGTATTGATTTTAACAATTACAGAAGATATCATTGAATTTGATGAGGGCAAACAAAGGAAAAAGAGGCAAGATGTGAAAGAAAAGAGATGAAAATTTAGTAAGACTGGATGACCTTAAGAACTCAAGTAGCAAGAGAGAGATTAAATTGGATAAAAAGAACTTATTAAGCTAAAATCTCAAAAAATAAAAATTACTATAATCAACAGATGATTCATAGTAAAGTTGAGCAAGCATGCTGTGCTGCAAAGCTGTGGTGTCATGTATTTCCAATTTTAATGTACCAGTGTAAGATTTGATTGAAAAAAAAAATCAGAAAATTTGATAGCAAAATCCGAATAATAACCATGGCCTAGCAGTAGATGTTTGGCATTCTCTCCTGTCTCCTGAATATTTGGAAGTAGCTGACATGAGAGTTTATTTTGCTCGCTTTAAGGGAAGAACAGTTTAAAAGCACAAAACTATACTGGTAAATAGTTTGTGACCAAAATATGTAACATACTGTGAAAATGACCCTGAGATCCGCCAATAAGGAATACATAATTATGAAGAATAATTAAATGCTCATCTTTGTTAGAATCTGAAAACTACCTTTTCCCCACAGATACCCGAAAAAACAAACAACCTTAGATTTTGGTCATTGTAAGGGTTTTGTTTTTTTCTCCCTCTCCATACTCCACACCCTCCTGAGACATCATAAAAAGTAATGCTGACAACTGGGCACAAGCAGCATATGTGCTAATCATCATGTTTTCCTTTTCTCTTCACCATTCCAGAAGCAGATTTTCACTGTAAACCACAGAAAGCCAGACTCCGCTATATCTTCTTTTCTTCCACCCACATTTTCATTTCAAGCCTCACCTCACAGGCATTTTGCAGAAAAAAAAAAAAAAAAAGAAGAAAAAAAAAGAAAATCAACTTTTCCCAGTGCTTTTTTTTCCAGTTGATTGCTACTCCTTGGCACCAATTACAAGTAACTGCTTCACAGCTGAACCAAAGCAGCACAGTCAGCAAAATCAAAGCCTCTCCATCCGCAAGCAATCAGAGAGACTTGATGCAAAGGAGCAAAGGTGAGACAGACACCAGCCTAATAGGCCAAGGAGGAATATGCCTCTAGTTCTTCGCAGTCCAGTCATCTTGGATGGTTAAGTAAACAATTTCACTGCCCTTTGATAAAGAACTGCAAATTCAGTAGACAGTACAAAACCACTGGGACAAGAAAGACTGGAGATCCTGACACACTAAAGCCACTGTCAAAAACAAAAACATATAATGAACTCACTGCCCAGCTGGAGTGAGGCTCCCCTGGTTGCTGGTCAGCAGTGACAGAGGTAACAGAAAACAAAGACCATATTCAATGCATCTGCTTAACAACAGGAGACATCAAACAGCTGTCTACAAAATACCTTCTGGGAATTTGCAGTCTGCTTCAACATCATGCTTCACACCTTGATTCCTGGCTCTAGTCCTTGATCCTGCTTCCTACTGCTCAGTCCTGACTGTTTTTACATTTTCTTCATCCTGTCCTCTGTCCTCTCTGTGTTAAAGCTTGCCTCTGACTGGCCTGCTTGACCAGCTCCAGCATTGCCTGCCAGCCTTTGCCCCGCTGCTTGGAGCCCTTGACAGCCTTTCTCAAACCTAAACAACTCCCTTAATTCGGAATTGAGGGTTTTTTTGTTGTTTTTTTTTTTAACTAGCCTGGGTCTCTAATTTTAACTCCAAAACTGATTACTACTTTGTCATCAGCCTGGTCTACCTTCAGAAGCGCAACCATCCTATCCAGATGACGCAGGATTCAGTTCTTCAGCTCAGGTTTTCCTTGAACCCCACTAAAGTCAGCACCACAGCACAGGAGGTGTCTTCACATATCTACTGCTTACAAGCTTTAGCAGAGAAAACAGCTTTATTAGGTTTGACTCAGTCTCTTGCACAGTGCTCAGTCCTGCATTATCAGGTTTAATAAGTACCATGGAAAGGTGAACAAAGGTATGCTAAAGATAGATATGCTAACAGAGAGTGCAGCTCACACCTCTTTGATACCCACACCTTGCTAACTGTTGGCAAGTGCTATGGCTTTAGCAGAAATTCTGAATTCACTTGGGTAACTTTTTGCATGGATCACTATAGAAGTGCCTGGCCTTACTATTAAGTAGTTTCCTTGGCTGACTTAGAAATAGTATTAGTGGATTCCAGAGTAGATTGCATTAGCCTGTTTCTCTGTATTCATAATGAAGTCCTATACAGACTCTCTTAAAAGACAGTGAAAAACAATAACCAGTATAGAAAGACAGTTGTAGCACAAGCATGAAAACTGCTTAGGACAGCAAGCTGGTGTGGGTGGCAAAGTCACAATTTCAAGTGAGAAACTCTTTCCTGCTCTCACAGAAGCACAGGTCGCTAAGCTGGCTTTGTAACAGCAGTAGGGCACAGCCTTCTCAGAAACATCTCTCCAAGGAAGGGACAGGTAGCACTCCTCAGCCAAGTGCTAACACTGCCCCACAGAGCTCCTAGGCTAAAAGGGAGAAGGAACCAACAGCACAGATCATGGGCAGATGTAGGGTGAACACCCACTACTATAGAAGCATGCAGCACACCATACAACATTGAGAAATTTGGAAACAGTTTGTAAAAACATAAATTCAAGACTGAGAATGTATTTTACAAATAAGGATGTGATCTAGAAAATCAATTCACTGTTAGCCAACTCAGACTACAGTAACATCAGCTGGATGAATTGCCTCTCCTTGAGTGACCAAGGATTATAAGATCCTCTCTGGCATCAAGGCCAGAATCACTTAATAATTACTTACTTCATTGGTACACATAGAGATCAGAAGTCCAGTAGCAGATGCAAGCCTTTGTCTCATTCACTTTCTACTTACACATTGACCTTGCTACCTTTTCTTGTTCACTCTGTTAAACACAGTGCTACCTGTGAACTGCTACAAACTGTGTAACTCTTCCCTCCCCTCACAAAAAGAAACCCCCTCCTCATTTCCCTGTTTTATGCTTGATCTGACATGAGCAGCACCGGCATTACTCCCCGTTTGCATCTACACAATTTTCTTTCAATCCTTGCCAAAATTTAAGAGAGAAATTTACATAAAACCCTATAAAAAACAACTGACCACTGACCAGCTCCATGAATAGAAGTTCAGGAATGATAATTCCGAATGCCTGTTGCAAACAAGTCATCATTTGCTTTGGAATAGTGAGGAAAGTGGGGATAACCATGACCTCATCCTAACTTAACCCTAACTCTAACCATAACCCTAACCCTAATGCCAACCATAACTCTACCCAGACTATAACCCTAACTCTAACCCTAACCCTAATCCTATTCCTAACCCTAACCCTAAGCTCACCCTAACCCTAACACTAACCTGACCCTAACCCTGACCCTAAAGATAACACTAAGCCTAGCAGTAACCATAACCGTAACCCTAATCCACAACCAAACCATAACCTCATCCTAACCTGATCTTAATCTTAACTCTAATCCTGACCCTAACCCTAACTCTATCCCTAACCCTAACTCTAAACACTAACCCTAACCCTACCCTAACCCTGACCCAAAACCTAAACCTAACACTAACCCTAACCTCTACCCCTAACCATAACCATAAGCCTAATGCTAACCCTAACACTAACCCTAACCTGTCCCTAACTCTAACCCTAAACTGACCCTAACCCTAACCCGCCCCTAACCCTAACCCTAAAGATAACACTAACCGTAAATATAACCCTAACCATTAAATTAACCAAAACCCTAACCATAACCTAATCTTAACCTAACCCTAACCCTACCACTAATCCTAAACTGCACCTAAATCTAACCCTGACCTGACCCTAACCATGATTCTAAAGATAACACTAAACCTAACCATAACCCTGACTCAAACATTAACCATAACCACATCCTAACCT
>WBNM01011759.1:84498-131453 GCA_013399055.1 Ramphastos sulfuratus | reverse complement strand
AACACACTGGAACAGATTGGCCATGGACATCGTGAATGCCTCCTCCCTGGAGATGCTCAAAGCCAGGTTGGATGAGGCCTTGAGCAAACTGGGCTAGTGGAAGGTGTCCCTGCCCATTGCAGGCATGTTTAAACTAGACGATCTTTAAGGTCACTTCCAACCTAAAACATTCTGTGAATTACTTTGAAATCACACAGGATCTTCCTGCCCTTTTGTGGATCTTTCTTTGAAAACAAAGTTCTGTGGTGTATCTAGAATAAGGCTGTGGTTTGGATGCATTACTGTGGGCAGTCATAGGAAGCAAGCCAAAATTTCTTAAGTTATACAGCCTTTCTTTGTAGGGATCTGCCATAGAGTGTGCGTTTGCCTTGAAATGTTTTATTTTTCAGAAGGAAGAACTTAAAACTCAAAAGCTGTTTGTGAGTTGTTTTGGAATTACAGTTCAATAGAACAGTGTCACTGTACAAACAGCAATTTTGTTGAATATAGGACAACTGCAGTACATGGTTTGCAATTCTTTAAAGAGTGTATTTTTACTTGGAGTATCTATAAATGAAGAACCAGCACATTTCTGAAAATGAATTCCTATTCATAAATAATTTATATTAAAAACCAGAGTTAAACTCTGTAATATTTAGTTTACTAAAAATATTTGTCCAAATCATTCTGTGCTTATGCACATTTAAAGTCATTTTAAAATGTATGAAACAGTATAGTTTGGGGTTTTTTTCTACTTTATTAAAAAATTACACTATCAATTCCCATGGTAATTTCAAATTAAAAATGTTATTTCATGGAGAATGTATTTAATTTATGTGACAGGAAAATCTGTGTAACTTGAGGCTAGCAGCCAATTTATGACTTTTAAACATATTGTCAAGGCAACTTTATTATACTCATGAGACTATTTCTACTGAAATTATGCATACTGCCCTAAAAGCAGAAACAGAGCTGAGCAGTATTTAACTTGGAGGCAGAGAATCAATTGGTTATTTGCACTGCTAAGCATGCATTTAGGGAGTGTGCATTTTGTATTTTTTACTTTTATTGTTTTTACCCTGTTCCAATGATAGATGGGGGGGAAAAAAATGTTATCAGTAGGGCTTAAGAACTGTCCCCTGCTAAACTTCTCAAAAGTTTTACAATAAATCAAACCAAATAATTTTGAGACCTAAAGAAAATATTGCTAATTAAATTATGAAGAATCCTTTAAAAATAATATAAAAATTTAATCTCAGACATAGTACTCTGAAAATTACTGAGGAAATTGCTTGTATTCTCAGAGGGCAGATTGGAATGTACAGTGATTTATTGTAGTCCAAACTTACTGTCATTATCTAAAATTGCCATGTCTTTTTTACTACTTTTTTTTTAAAAATTATTTTCTTTAATTAATGTATTTAATTAGTTAAAACTGAGTTAATTCTGGTTTAGAATAGTATAAAAGAGAACAGAAGCTAATTAAATTTACTTCAACTTTCTGTCATTCTGTTCTAATGCTATTTAGGAAACATTCAGGGAGTGGGCTGTAAATCAATGCAAGTTAAGAATGAACATGACCGATTCAAATGGGACTGTTAACTTTTATATGGGAAACTGTGATTATGCAATCAAATTAATGTAGTGAGTCCTCAATGTACACATCAAGAAATCTAACAAAAACATTGGGAGCTCTATATTAGCTATTTTTACTCTATTTGCTTTTATTCAATTGAAAGGAAGCACTTGACAGATCTCCTGTCAGTTAGAAAAGACACCAGACCTACCAAACAAAAAAACCCCAACACTCCCTCAGTCCCTGCAATAAACCAGAAAACTCCAGAACAAATTAAAAAGTCCAACCAAACAGGAAAATAAATAATTAAAAAAAAAAAAACAACAGTGGAATGTTTATAGTGGAAATGTTTTTGGTATTTTACTCATAAGCTTTTGAGCAAATATAAATGTGTTTGGATCAACAAATGGCATGCAGATGAAAGCCACATTTAAGAAAAAAAAAAAAGTTCCTACTCTGAATTATATCTCAGATTATAAAAATGTCTTAAGCATCTCATGGAGGTAATTGAGGGGTAGTCAAGAAACATATTTTTTGACAGCTTGTGTGTTGTAGCCTGCAATTTTCATGGGACAGGATGAAATTCAGCCTATTTCTCATAAAGTAATCTCTTTTTTTTTTTTTTCTAGTTCAAATTCTAAAACCTAAACATTCTGTAAGTTCATTTCTTAAATTCTAAGCAGTCAATACCAAAAGTGTACTCTGAGCAAGATCTGCATGCTGTTTGTAACTTTGAAGTATGCATCTCCCATGCTTTTCAGTTGCAGATAGCAGCGGGCATAGCTTTCAATGTATACTTTGCCTTTCTTTTTTTCTGTTGGTGAATCTCTCATGAACTCACATTTCGGTTCCATGTAAAACCAGAGTATGTTTGCCACAGAATCATTCTGAGCATGAGTAGCTTTGTGCAGATCTTGTTTCTTTCTGAAGTCTTTATAGGGATTCAGCTGTCACTACCTTCCCAACTTACGTTCTCTAATGAAGAATCTAAATTAGGTGTGATGATCTGGGGACAAAGTCTTGTGACACTGTGAGATTTGTTTGTTCAAAATCAAGCTGGCCTAGGCATGTAAGCATGTGCCTTTTTACTGCTCAACAACACAGGTAATCCTATTTTAACTTGTAAGTGTGGATCTAAGTACTTTATTGAATCAAATCCTTTGAAGTTACAATCCTAGAATCAGTCAGGGTTGGAAGGGACCACAAGGATCATCTAGTTCCAACCCCTCTGCCATGGGCAGGGACACCCTACGCTGGATCAGGCTGTCTAGAGCCTCATCCAGCCTGGCCTTAAACACTTCCAGGGATGGGGCCTCTACCACCTCCCTGGGCAACCCATTCCAGGGTCTCACTACTCATGGTGAAGAACTTCCTCCTCATGTCCAGTCTGAATCTCCCCACCTCCAGCTTTACTCCATTGTCTCTAGTCCTGTCACTACCTGATATGCTAAAAAGTCCCTTCCCAGCTTTTTTGTAGGCCCCCTTCGGATACTGGAAAGCCATAGGTCACGTCAGAGCCTCCTCTTCTCCAGACTGAACAACCCCAACTTTTTCAGTCTGTCCTCGTAGGAGAGGTGCTCCAGCCCTCTGAGCATCCTTGTGGCCCTTCTCTGGACACACTCCAGCATGTCCACATCCCTCTTGTGACAAGGTCTCCAGAATTGGGGAATTGGATGCAGTGCACCAGAGTACGGAGTAGAGGGGGAGAATCACCTCCTTTGACCTGTTGGCCACGCTTCTCCTAATGCAGCCCAGGATCTGGTTGGCTTTCTGGGCTGCAAGTTCATTGACCTGTAATAAATTGGGAATTTCATAGCTGACTGTACAATCAAACTTTGACTCCAGGGGCTATTTAGGTTTAAATTTCTCATTAGAAAGTAATTATAAAGTGAGCTTTATTTTTCCTGAAAAATGCAAACAAGCTGTGAAGAGGTTAAAAATTACTTTGGAATTCAGATCAAACTCTTATACATGATTTTTGTCATGTGTTTATCTACTTCAGTTAGAAGTATATTGCTTTACATTTTAATTTTCAGTCAATCTTTGAATCTTTAGCAAACTTTCAGTTTTGGTAGATTCTATTCTATTTTTCCTTTATTCTAGTCTCTTCTGAATTATTTTTAAAAAGGTAAAGGGACACAGCAACATGATATAGAGTTATGTTCTACAAAATCCCATTAGTACCAAAAGCACACTCTCTGTTGATGCTTGAAATATTAAATTTGGTGAGTGCTGAATGCATTCTCACACCAGTAAGTGACTTTCATTGGAAGTAATTGAGACACAACCCTCAAAAATTGGATACTGAAAAGCCTATTCAGTTACCAAGACCATTCCTCTGCTTAGTGTAGTATACTCATTACTGCTGGAATGATGGTCAAGATTCCCAGTTGCTATATATTGGCATAACCCCCTTGGAGTCTGCAGTATGTTTTTCCTTCACATTATTTGAAGATTTGCCACTGTATCTGATATAAAATAAGCTGTGAATTGGAAACATCATTAAAATTCAATTCACAGTATTCATGTCAAAAGGTAAGTGTCATATCTTATAAGCAGGGCTAGGAGCATAACAATAAAATGTGAATATTTATGTGACTTATTCTACGTTGGATATGTTTCTAACGTTTTACAGAGGAAGAGAGCAAAGAAATATGTCTTTAAATAGAAATTTGATGGCCTCTATACATTACCACTAACTGTTTCTCTCTAAATGAGGATTTTAGTCTCTGTCTCTCAAATTCCACTTATGCTTCCTGTAGAGTCTGCTTCCACAGTCAGACATGAGTAATCCCTCTTTCATATAAGGATTGTGGAAAAAGAAGATTTCCCTGAGGTGTGTGTGCTTTTGGAGTGTGGTGGTTTGGTGTTTTTGGTTTTTTTACTTCTGAAAACTAGTACTCTGCTATCTGGACTTGATCCTTGCATTTTATTTGTATGCTTTATGCTTGATCAGTTGTAGGGATGGAGCAGCACAGTCACCTAATGCAAGGAATTACTTCCTGAGAGATACGTGTGCCCATTCTGGGTTTGGTATTGGTGACAACTTTGGAAAGACCAGGCCTTAGTCTGACAATTTAATCTGGTTTGGGAAGTTTGCAGCCAATTTGGAAGTTGCCTGTTTCACCCTGTGAGCAGCAACCACATCCATCTGTTTCATCATGTAAAGAGCAGACACAAACACTGCGATGGAGATGGTTAAATGTATATCGCGATACAGCAGTGCATTGTTCTGAATGGATGGCCTGAAAGAGAGGTTTGCACGGACACACTAAAGAGACAGCATCTCAAAACAACACTGCAGCCAGACAATTAGGATACAAAGGATGTATGCAATATGGTCATATAACTGCACATCACACATACATGATGCAGAGATGGTTATGGAAAATACTCACTTTTTCACTTGCTTCTGCTTCCTTTTGGCTTCTGCACCCCTTTGGTGCATAGCAGGGAAGTAGGTATTTGTGTTTAGTGGAAGAAATTACACTGACTAACAGACACAAGCATTTTACTCATAAGTTTATCATAGACTGTAGTTGAGTAGACTGACAGACAACCACTACAAATGGTGCATTAAACATGTAATGAACCCAGGCTAAACTCCTGCCTCTGTTGAAACCAGTGGAAGCTTTGTGGTTTTTTTGGAGGGGATGAGTGGGTAGAAGGGGAAGCATTTCATGTTAATTTCTAAATCTTTGTTAATCACTTAGTAGAAAATTGGAAAAGGTGTCACATAAGGAACATCCTTTTCCTTCTCGCAATTACTTCATAGACATAAGAGTTCACCACAAGCAAAATATGGTGTTCAACAGGAGGAGGAGGTTGCCAAACCTGGTTTCCAAAGTAGTTGATGGTATTTCTATAACATGTATTAGTGCAGCACATCTGGGATGCTTTTTAAGAGAAGTATGTGGTGGCCTTGTGTGCATCTTAAAGACTTAAAAAAGGTACAGTAGCTGTTATCCTGAAACATGACAGGAATAAAACAGGATTGTTTATTTCAAAGGCTTGCACATAGTAACTGTATGGTAAAACTATTTCTGTTAAACCTCCTGATGAGTAAGCACAACTCTGGTGCACTAAATATTAACAGTAAACTAAATGCATTTGCTTGGGGAACAAATTTTATATGAGCAACAGGAGGAAATAAAATCTACTGTAGTGAGCTGGAAGTGCTGTATCTTACAGTAGTGGTCAGTTACTGTCTCGAAACTAATGAAACCACCTACAGGCCGATGGCTACTCCAAGGAGAAAGGTCTAATGTGATATTGTGTCCCTCCTCCATTTGAAGCTGTAGAAGTGAAAGCACCTGAAGTACAGAATAACAGTCTGGCCTGAACCAGAAGTAGAATCCTAGTAAGATTTTAGAAAGGGGATCCAAAACATTGAAAACAATACTACTGAAAAGGTTTCTTATTTTATATGCACATTGAATACGAGTACTTGTAGCAGGAATGTTGATAGCATGAATTTGTAAGTGAAATTTTAAATTGGTTTTAAATAACTTCCTGGTAATTGACATGTACTATACTTCCTACAGATCCCTTCCTTTGGGGGAAAAGTGTCTTTTTTGTTTAAATTTTCACGTCAAACATCTAAAACCTTAAACGAATGCATTATTTGAGCCATATTATTTTTCCCCATGTCGGTGAGGAAATGCGAATGACATTGGCATGAGATCCTCCAGCAGATGGGTTCAGCCAGCACCACAAAAGCTGGAATTGCACCCAAGGGAAGCTAAGGATCAGGTGAGGTTCCCCTCAGGCTGCCAGAGTTCATGGGGGCTTTTGTATCTCCCGTGCGCTACATCCGCGGCCTCCTCAGAGCCTCGCGCTCCGCCCACCTGTGATGTCATAGTAAGGAGGGGCTTTTCTTCTGCAGACTCCTCCCTCGGAATCTCCTTCATCACCATGGCAACAGCCTTATCTGCCGCCCTAGAGCCTTTCCCCTACAACAGCGAAATCAACAATGGCGCGAGTCAGCAGCGAGCCTGGCAACGACCCCTTCCCAAAAACACACCCCAGAACCATCCGTCGTTAAACCGACGGCGTTTATGGCTGGAAGCAAAGCTTGGTTGAAAGTAGAATACACAAACACTCTTAAAAAAATAATAATGATATATTATCTGTGAACCTGTTTGTTAACAATGTGACTGGGGTCTAGCCATAGTCTCGTGACTCGTTAGAGTTGCCCCATTGAAGTCAACGGGAATATGGCACTGCCTTGCTGATGCAAGACTGGCTGCAAATACTCCAGTGTGAATGGAAGGATTTGGGCCTTCTGCAGGATCAGACTGCTATAACTTCTGGAGCATCATCGCCTTGATTTAACTTTAGTTACCCAGAAGTTATAATCTGAAATATTTTGCTTAGAAACAACATAAAACTGATTCTGCAAGTAAAGCATAGTTCCTTGCAGTTCACTGAGGCAAACTCTCAATGAGATTTGAATGCATAACTTGGGGGCCTGGGCCCACAGTGTTTTATACCTCTAGTAACATTTTAAAAGGCAATTTATACCATATAAACAGTCTGGGGTTTTGCTAATATGGAGCCAAATTCTGCCATCACAGACATTGCTACAGTTCTCCCCAAAATGGTTGTTGTTGTTGAACTTGCTGTTGTAAGGATATTTATTTTTTAATATCTCTTTTTATAAAATTTATTTAGTCTATTGTAAATATTCAAGACAAAGTTAAAATGCTTTAACATAATTAAGTTAAAATATTTTAATATAATATTTTAACCAAATGAAAAATGCACTAACGTTATGTGCCATACTCTTTGTTTTAAAAGGGTATTTATGTTATCGAATTCACTTGGATTTCTGTATTTTGATCTCTTATACTCTTGCAAGTGACAAAGTCTGAGCATACACATAAAGGGTAGCAGCAGTACTGTATTCTGCCAGTGACCCTGGGCATATCTTTACTATTATACTTTAAAAGCTCTCATGAATTCATGAATTTCTGTGGAAATTTTAGCTGTGCAAAGACTGCAGGATCTGGCTCCATAAAAGCAGCATTTTACTCTAGACTTAATATATTTAAATACTTAAATCTATCAACAGAAGGGGTTCTTTACTACCACATCAGGTACTAGAATTAGTTTCACTAGGACTGTACTGGTGTCCAATAAAAACCCCACTATTGCTCATACTGAATTACAGGTTGTTTCAGAAACATTTCATTGACTGCAGGTTAAAAGTACTACATGTTATGGTGATATTCGAACAGATTTTATTATTCCTCAGGTCAATCTTAGGTTGGCTTGCTTGTGGAACACATCACAGTTACCCTACAGAGAGTTCTTTGCATGCTGCAAGAAATTCTCAAGAGCAGAAGTGTCAAAATGATAAGCATGCTGGATTTGTGATGCCTTTGATATCCAAAAACTGCAAAGTCATTGTAAAATTAAATATATCTAATTCAATGAGAATTACTTCCAATTGGCAGGCATATCAAAGGTTCTTGGCCAATTAAGTATTTACTCTGTTCATGATTCATACAACACACTCCAGGTCTGTAAGCTTGCTTCTAGTATGACGCATGGAGCTCTCGTTAGCTAGCACTAATAACATGCTATTTGATCTTTATCAAATCTACTCTTTTGTGTGCTGCTGAGTGCTAGAACAAAATAGTTTATCAGCTAGAAAGGATGCATTGGAAAGCATGCAGTGCTTTTTATTTCTTGCAGAGTAAAAACCCACCAAAGCAAAGGTCAGGTCACTTTTTTGAAGACAGAGCCACTTTTTCTTCAAGGTTTCACCTACTGCCTGAAAAGAGTCATGATACTCATATTAGTGCCTGCTGTTAACCTTTCATAAACATCACTCTGCAAAACCCTGGGTAGGGGTTGATACCATATATAAAATCTGTCTCATCGGTTCAAAGCGGCTATAGGACAATGCAGAATACCTGATGAATATTTCAGTGGTATTTTTTTGTGACCAAACTTTGTATATTTTGCTAGGCAAAGCAAGTGGCTTGATAATACCCTTTTTATTAGATCTGTCTTTTTAGTTTTCCTGAAAGACTACTTATAAGTCAGGTTGATTTATTTCTGGCTACTTGGCCTATGGTATGAAAAATGTGGTTCTGAAACTAGAAGTTAGTAGGCAATTTACCAAATACCAAAGAGAGAGGCACTGCAGTGGAATAGCTCAATACTCATATTCTGGTAGGGAGATACACAGGCAACAAGTTAGTTGGAAAATATTTTTTTTTTTTTATTCTGATAACTAGGAATGAATTTTTCTGTCCTATGTAAGGTACTTCAGTTTGAAAATATTGGTCCTTGTATTTGTTGTAGTGAATATTTTATATTCAATCCCTGACTATGAAGTGATTAGGTAGGAGAGGAATACAAGCAGCTTTTCAATGACCAGAACAACCTAGTTGCTATTGTGAACTGCAGCTGAAATTACAATCTCTAGCACATTTATTGCAGTAACTATTGAATGACTTTTTTTTTAATTAATTTTTTTCCCAAAAGGTGCTATTTACTTGGCCTCCTTCAATGTTAAGTGTTGCTTCTTAACATTTTGGAGTGCTCTATGTATTTGTCAGTTACAGTAGCTTATTACTCAAACCCTGTGATTCTGTAACAGCTAATTTTACACTTGCCAGGTCTTTAAAATGAACAGTTTGTTGACAGAGCAGATCTGCAAGGTAAGTTATTTTCTCATGCAAGCAATAGTTTAATAATTTAGTAAATAAATTTCATCATTCCTTATTTATCTGGCAGTGTATAGGTAGAAATAATTGTGATGCAGAACCTGACAACCTGTGTACAAATCAAGACAAACACAAACTGAGGAAGGAGGAACACATTATTTGTTTTCAGGGAACGCACTGCTTAAGAAAAACTGAGAAACATGCCAGTATTTCGTTATTTCATACACTTCAAATGGGATGATTCCTTTAGGTGATGTCCCCAGAGCAAAATAAGCAGTAGAGTTCAGAGTATTCCCATGGCACTAAATATTTATAATAGAATTGGGTTCAAAACTTAATAACAGCTTCTCTAGGTTTATCCTTTGGGATCAGATAATGGATAGTAATTGATATTTTGAAAGGAGTATGCTGATTTGGCAAGATTTTGTAAGGAAATTCTCTGGTTTATTTCATCTGGTGTTTCTGAACAGTCCCAAATTAAATTTTGTACAAGTCATACTATTTACCTGTGGTACTTAGTAGCGAGTATTTCACAATAATTGAATGTAAATTTCTTGGACAGCACGAAGTTTTGGGGTTTCTGAGATCAGTGATAAACATAGCTTTGGTCTATGTTGTCTATTATCCATATCCTCACTAGACTGACTGCCTTGAACCAGTATCTCAGTTATTTCTCAGAAGCACCTGGGGAGGTGAGGCAGGCAAGGAGAGTGCTCTCCTTCTGCCATGGCCATGAACTTGCCTCCACTTGACCCTTTTGTTTGGGCTTCTGCCTTCCACCTGATGGGCAGGATACAGGGGTCCATTGATCCTGGGTGCTATCCAGCAGGTGCTTCCGTTTCTGTCACAGGAAGGGCAGAGCCTGGCTCCACCAGTCTTCAAGGCCAGGTTGGATGAAGCCTTGAGTGACCTGTACTAGTGGGAGGTGTCCCTGCCTATGGCAGGGCGTTGGCACTAGATGATCCTTGAGATCCCTTCCAACCTTGCCATTCTATGATTCTATGATCTCACTCTCACGTTCCCTTACTCACAGCATCCAACAACACCCTTATAGTCCTTCTCTCTCAGATCATTTACCCCCTCACAGCCAACACAGGCATTGTGTCTGTAGTCTGACGTTGCAAGTGAAAGGCTTTGGTGTTCCCTGCAGCCAGGGGCCTGGACACCTCCCTGTTCATGTGGGACCAGTGTCTGGGTCATCACGTTTCTTTTGCTAATAGCTTTTGCCTAGGTTGCAAACAAAACTCTTCCTGCCCTTGCCTAACCCTGCAGACTGCCGTGGCATGCCCCCTTAGTTCGACTACAGATCCATGCTCCAGAGCCTGCTGAGGCTGCAGCTGTACCCACACCTCGCCTCTCTCAGAGAGCAGCCTCCTTTGTGAGGGGGTTACTCAGCTCACCAGCTCTGTCCTGGCTTTGGGAACAAAAAAAACTCCCAGTCTGCCAAGCATTGTCACTCTGCTGAACTGCTGTGCGAATGGTTTGTCTCTGGGTGCTGATCTGGAGGCAGATCTCTGCAATCTGGCAGTGCATTGCTGTTCACTGAGCAACTGGAAATCATCTCAACATGGCCATGTCTAAGCTTTGATAAATCAAAATTTTTAACATAGCTTCCACTTGTAAAGAAATTTCATTTTCTTTTTTAAAAAAAGGTGATATGCAGACAGTACTAGTACAGGTATTATATGATTACCAATTTTGTGTGGCACCTCTCAATTGTAGTTGAGGAGAAACAGAACCAGACCTTGCTGAGTTTCTGAGTATAATGCCACAAAAAAGCAACCAGCTACCTTGAACTTTTCACCTCAAGCTACTCAATTGAAGTGTGTTTAAAAACAAAATGACAATAAAAGCACCAAGTGTTTTTAAGTCCAGAATATCTTAGTGTACTGATCTGCTCTTTTAATAGCTTCAGTGGGATGCAGAGGGGTTTTATAAAGCAAATTTCATGAAAGATGCATTAATGGTAACTTTAAGTTATAGTAGCTGTAGTCCTATGTTAGGAGAAAGATGTTGCAGACGTGGTATGTGTTGAACTTGGGATGCTTGGCTGCTGTCCAGATCCCCAGACAGATGATACATTGCACTTACAGTACCAATTAAGCAGCCTATTCAGAATGGCTTTATGCACCACAAATCTTTGTTTTGTGTGATTTAAAAATAAAAAATGAAGCAATGGACTTGGCTTTACTGTTGAAAATTATGCAGTACTGATATTTTTACAGCACATGCAGTTGTGTGTTGGTGCCATGAGAATTCTATTGTCCAGGATATGACTGTGGCCTCTTGATTTCACACAGAAATCACAGTGTTTATTTCACACAGTGTGTTTTAGTTAGTATTCTTTCTTATCAGGCTCTTCATGTTTTCTCCATATGTCTCTTTTAATCATCTATGTTTTGTTTTTTTAGTTTTCTAGTGGTGTGCTCTCTTGCATCTTCTAGATCATTAAAAATTATAGGAAACCATATGGTGAGGCAGTTTTATGACCCAATATAACGTGAATATTTAAACAGAAAATTTTTTCATCAAAGCTCTTGGTGTTGTGTTTTTTGATTTTTTTTTTTTTTTTTTTTTTTTTTTACAAGCTTAACAAAGTGTTTTATATATCACAGTGCTCATCTGACTGTGGTGTGAGGACACATGAACAAGCTGTATGTGCTAAACTCAAAGGGGCTTTGTCAAGCAGGACCAGCTTTCAGGACCTGGGCTAGTATTTCCCTATTGAACTTGCATTCTTCAGAACCTCCTGTCAAGCTTTCTGTTAGTGATGGCCTAATGACCTTGCCTCGTGACCTTTAGTAATTAATTCTTCCAACAATTTCTTATGAAGAAATACAGATAGTGTTGACTGTAGAGAAGGATGCAGGTATAGGAAGCCTTGACTAAGAAGTCATTTGCAAAAAAAGCAGCTAAATCCATATTGACAGAGTTCAAAATGTACTACTTATCGTTCATTCCTTTATTATTTAAATTATATTGTTGAAATAATGGATTTCAATATCAGCATGGAAAGTCTTCCTTACTGCATGTAAGAAAACTGGCAAAAAGAGAAATAATAGCTGATTAAAGGCAATAAGCAGGAGCATTCACATTTACCTTCATTCAGCTGTGTCTTATGCCCATTTAACTATCAACACTGTAGTTAATTTGCATTCCAGTTTGAGAAGCACTTGCATTGAAATGATATTTTTAGGTTTTCTGTTTATTGGCTGTCAGTAGCTGTTGCATTACCTGTCCTCCCCTTAGAAATGACACATTCTAATGCCTTTAGATTCATTCTCAAAACCAAATGGGATCTCTGGTGAACTTGGCAATATGCACTTTACTCTCAGGAACTTCAGCAAAGTTGTTGTATTTAGTGCATCCGAACACATGACTGGAAACTAATAAGCAATTCTGTCAAATCTAAACTAAAATCTCCATAAACTGGTATGATTCCTGCAGGCAAATAGGAGGAAGGTGTAGTGAAACTAGGTTGTGAGTGGTTTTGTTTTTGTTTTTCCCTTAAGTCAAAAAGTTTTATTTGAAATATACATGGGAATTGTATTGCTTGAGCAAGGTAACACTTTCTAATGTTGAAACAATAGTATTGACCTAACTGCAAATATTAAGTCCAGCCTAGAATGTAGATCAAGGTTGGCAAGAGTGAGGCCTGGGACAGAACTAACTGCTTGAAGGTTGTTTGAGGTTCTTGTCCTTCTATGAACAAGTTATATAATATAGCTGCTGGTGATAACAGGCTTGGATGAGACATTTTGCAGTAATTTCTTTCTGTGCAAGCGTCATCTTCTAATAAGACATTGTGAATATGTAGAAACTTTTTTTTCTTAGCACATATTTGATTGACTTAATTTGGAATTACATTATCAAATGGGTGAGTCTCTTGTCTGCACAATGGTATTTGACTTAAAATTTTAGGGAATAGCTTGCTTTCATCTCTGCTTAGTCTGTGTCAAGGAACATTGTGCAATTACTTGGTTTAGCAACTGGCAATTTCGAATTTGTTTGGTAGCCTTCAGCAGAGAATTGATACTGAAATATTTTCTCTCTTAATTTGGGTTCATTTTATGTTGACTTCAGTATCATGAGCCCAAATAACAACATACACGTAATAACAACAGAATTAGTTTACTACTGTGATACTGCATGTACTGAGTTAGAATGAAGCATTCCTCTAGCACTAGTTCTAGTGAAATTCAGAGAGCTTAAATGACCTTCAGAATAAACCCACTGGTGACTAATGTCCTGTCCATTGTTTAAATGTGTTTATTGCACATGTTATGTGTAAACTATGTATCTTTGTCAAGCACTTCTTCCCAGCACATAATTCACTATCCTTTCAAGTGGTAGTGGTTCCTGGCTTCTGAAAGATGCTACAGTCTTTAATGGTTTTGTTTTATGAAATGTTCAGAGAACTCAGATTAACAGTCGGTGGCAAACATAGTCAAAGCCTATACAGATTGACTTGCTACTTTGGTGCACATAGCATTACTGATGAAAGAAATTCTCCTGATATGACTTCCAGTTTTGTGCACTTCTTTGCATGTTNCCTCTCCTCATAGGGCTTGTGCTCGAGGCACAATAGTGGAGCTACCCAGGATACAGTCCATGTTCAGTGAAGGGCTACAGCAGTGGAAGACACTAATGATAAAGTTAGGAGCACAGAGTTTCAGGAGCAGCTGTCTGGTGGACAGGATCTGCCGTGATTTGTGTGTGTGTAATGAAAGGCTCACTTTAATGTGCAGGATTGAAGATAATGTAATTCCAATGACACTTATTCCGATATATGAAGAAGCGTGTATTGCATTTTATCTGGTGTTCTCAAAGGATAACTTAAATTCCACCTCCTAATAAAGAAGCAGTGCTACCTGAGCTGTTTGTGTGCTGGAGCTGTAGTAATCAAAAATTCACAGTGAGGAAGCAGCAAAATCTGTGCCTTAAAACATGTGGTGCGCATACGTTCCGTTTAATAATTAGAGATGTTTCAGCAGGTAAGAAACTGGACAGGAGACAACTTTGAATAATCTTCCCTGTACTTGTCTTCACATGGGAGGTGGGAACATGCTTTAGCAAGTTTTCCTTATATTCCTCTGCTGGTTCACAAACTCAGATGCTTCAGCTGACACAGGCTGATGAGCGGACCATGAATTCTGAATGGAATTTTATGGATTTTATAAATCCAAAGCTATACTTTCTTCCACATACTTTTCTTAACATGCCTTAAGAATTAAAGAGATGTGAAGACATGATTTGTGTCTGTCCCTAAGTTTAGTTCATTTCCTGAGTAATTTGAAGGCTAGAAGTTTGATCATCAGTGAGAATTGTTGAGAATTTTGACTTAAACCAAACTGTAAAGATTTCAGCATTTTATTAGAAAACTGTATCTAAGAACTACTTATTAAACGTTTTCCCTTCAAAAATTTGGCATCTTTTGAGGATAGAAGTTGACATATTTCAATTCTCTTACACTCTTGCCCCAGACAGAAGATGTTAATCCAGAACAATGAGTAGACCATTTAATACATCTGAAATCAGTTTGGATTATAAGTAATCTGTGGGCACGTAGAACTTTTGTATTAGTGCTAATGCTGTCCAAGATGTAATGCCACAGCTGGACTAAATACAGAATTGGTGGTAGGTTGAGTAAACAGGACAGTTAGAAAAATGCACAGGTAGCTTGTGCTTTTCTAGAAAAGAATTATTTAGGAAAAGTAATAAAATTTCCTGAGAGGTGGTGTTTTTTTAATGTGGAAATATTAAAGGCTTCTCAAAGAGCAGGAATACAGAATAGTCTTTATAAGAAATTCAGAATATAGACCATCATTATAATGGCTGATTACAAGATAGCTATTTCTGAGCCTGTATTATATAAAATATTATATAGATGTATTAGTGGAGTAACCCTCAGTGCAATTAATAGTTGTTATTTAATCTCAGACAATGACTTCAGCTACCAAGTTTGAGACAAGCACTTAACATTTTGTATGCTTGTCACTGATATTTATAAATACTCAGAATCTTGATTTTTTTTTTTGGAGAGTTTTGCTTGTATCTGCTTTTGCATTTTCCCTGCCTTTATGTTGCCATTAGTAGGTTCTGTATTTTTCCTGCCTTTACATAGTGCTTCCTGTAATCTCAGGTGTGGTATCCTGAAAGTCAACACCTCAGTTTATTGATATTAATATAGCAAAGGCAGTGTGACCAGAGCAAATTGTGGGGAATGAAGCATAGCATAGCTTAAATATAAATTAACAGATCCAGCTGTTCCCAGAAAATGTTGTGCCTTAACTGTTATATCACTAACATTTCTCAATATAAAAAATGCNTTGGCCAGCTGGGCACACTGCTGGCTCATGTTTAGGTGGGTGTCAATCAGTACCCCCAGATCCCTTTCTGTTTGGCTGCTCTCCAGCCACCCCGACCCCAGCCTGTAGCTCTGCATGGGGTTGTTGTGGCCAAAGTGCAGCCCCTGGCACTTGGATTTGTTGAACGCCATTCACTTAGTGCACCAGACACAATACAGAAATGTATTGGTCTCATGTAAGAGAGGATGTCCAAGTATCTAGTAGCAGTTTGTCTTCAGTGTCAGATTTCATCTATTGCAGAGGAAAAAGTGGATGATCTCTGGGGAGAGATAAATCTGTGGGTTGGTTCTCTCTTTTATTACTTCTTCAGCTGGGATCAATGAGACTCTGAAAAGTGTATTGCAATACTTTTAATTATGCATCAAAGACAACTAAAACCATAATTCTGCCTGGAATGTGAAGCAAGATTCTTTTTAAAAAGGTTCTGATGTTGAAATAGTATAATCTGTGCTCTCCCTGCTGAAGCACAGAAGAAATATGTACTTTTTCCAGTGTGTGCAAGCTTAAGTATTTTGTTTTTCTTGTTCCAGATACCATTATAAACCCATTTGCTTCACAGTTGTATACTTGTGTAGCCAGAAAAGGAATTAGGTCCCATTAGCTCAGTTGTCTTATTTGTGGATATTTCATCTAGATTGAGCAGAAACTCATCAGACAGATGCCAAGAAAGAAATGTAATTGAAAATAACTCCAAGTCTCTTATAGAGGTAAAAGTAGGCTCTGCATACACACTAATCCAATCATGTCCTATAATTAAAATTGTTTGAATCTTAAGATCATTCAAGTGCTGAAACTGTGGGTTTCTACACAGAAAGAACTGGCACACTTGTAGAGAAGGTAACAGACATTTTTATCAAAACTGCTGGATGGGTTTAGCAGTTGTCTGTTGCTTCCTCTTGTTTTTACATTATTAGATTGAAAGTGTCAGTGTTGCTTACTGTCACTGCAGAGATGGTTTTACTCTTGGTTGGAAGGCCACAGTGTTATTCAGGAAAGGTAGAATCGTGTTGAATAGAGGCAACTGTTCAGGTGCCCAGTTACTTCAGAGTCAGATAAAATTTTTCATACTGAGTTATTATTGATTATATTTATTAATATGATTATTTTATATATATATGTATTCAAATAAATGGTATATATCTCTTTCTAGGTTTGTAATTTCAGAACAATCTAAAACTCGTAGTCTAAAATTGCTGTTATTTTGATTGTTCTGATTTTTTTATGAAGGAAGGCAGGCTCAAAAGACAGCTCATAATGAATTCTCATCAGTATTAACTCTTAAGATTAGGATGAAAATCTCAGGATTAGAGTTCTATAAATCTGGGTTAAACATTTTGTGATCAAAATCCATGTATTCAGCTTAGTTCTTTCCTATAGATTCATGATTTGTGTATAATAACGACAAGAAAAGATATAATTATCTTTAGGATTTTTTTTTTAAACCTCTTGTTAAATATATTAAAAAAATGTCATGCAAAAAGAATGGGAATTTTTCTTAACATGAAATGCTAAACTGTATGTAATCCTGACATAACAATATATGTGATTCTGCCATGTAAAAGGGTAGAAAAACAGTGAGGCAGAAAAAGAAAGGAACCACAACAAAGAGCAAGTTTTTAAAAAGGCTGTGGTCTGGGTTTGTTTTGAAGGACACTGTTATTACTTTCTCCTCAGACCTGTACATATTAAATAATGAAAACATATCATACTAGCAGTCAAGTCTAAAAACAACAGATCAGAGCAGTTTATGATTGAAAAATAATTTTAGGACTTATTTTCTTGATCTGTTTCAGTTCTCTCCAGCCACTCTTCTGAAGGCTGCCAAGATAGATTTAGCACTTCCCACAATACAAACATTTGATTCCCACCACAATAGAAACATTTGTTAGTCTTCAAGTTATTATGTCATTTTCTTCTGCTACAGCATTTATCTCTGAGTCCTTTCTACAGTGAATGGAGACTAAAGAAGAACTCTTACAGCACTTTTGTACTAAAGTGTCTTTATGCTGTATCCTTGACCTGAAATTCCTTCACAAACACCTTGTGCTGTGTGTTTTTGATAACAAAAGGTTCTGAATCTTAGTGTAGTCACTTTTTAGAATAAAACTCCATTTTGGACACAATATAGTAGAATAGGTTTACCCTCTTATTTTTATTCCTCCAAAATTGCAGGCTGCCATTTATCAGATAATAGCAGTAGTTGATGAGGCAGTAGAATAAGAGGGTGACTGCAAAGTAACTTCATGTTCCTGACCTGGAGATGGCCTCTGCACTCAGTTTCAGCTTTGGAATGATCTCATCTGAAGTACTGAAGTATGCTAATGCCACAAAAGCAGCATTAACTGCATCATATAAGCCTATTTAGAGGGGATTATGCTACTGTCCCTTCATTTAGTCCCTTGTTTATCACACAGTTTGGAAACCTTCAGGAAGCAAGTTCTTAAAATTGAGGTATTATGAATGCACTCTTAAAGGATATTCCTAATTCTTTGATTTATAATATTAGTATGGAGAACAGATTTTTCTACTCTGATAAAGTAAAAATACTATCAAAAGAAAAAACGTGGCTGCCCTAGTAGACACTATTAGACCTACTCAGAACTTCAGCTGTCTTTAACAATTAAAAGCTCATTCTTCTATCTTTACAGTTTAAAATATTTTTTTTTTTTTTTACCCTAAGTGGTCATAACAGCTACATTTGTATAAATCTGTTCTTTTGTATATATTTACAAGTATTCCATTGGAGCCAAAATCAATAGGGATTTAATTTCGTTTTACACCAATGACAGTAATTAGCATTTGGCCTCTTCTACAAGGAGTTGAAAAGGATATTTCTCTTTCTAATAGCCAGTACATTGCTTGTATCAGGTATGCTTTATATTGTTCTGTTTAAATAGGCATTCACCCTCTCCTATATCAAGCTACTGACTGCAATGCAGTCAAAAGCACTGTTTCATAAATTTATTTCCCCCCTCTACTTGTTTTGCATACTTATAAAGTGACAAACATCTATTAAACAATAAAAGAAAAAAGACATACAACTTCACTCAATTTACACATGCTTTTTAAATGTATGCTTTAACATTATATAATAATATTGTTTATAAAGTGCTGTATGTATTGCAGTCCACGTGTACTTGGGTTGTTAATCAGATAATTCTCAGGTTGCTTTCCTGTGATTTAAAAGTATTTAAAAAAAAAATCCATTCTTTATTATCAGTTTGAAGATTTCTGTAAAGCTAAAAAGATGGGGAGTTCACATTTCTCATAGCAACTCTTTAAACCAGCTTGGTTTGAATGGAAGGGTAGTAATTTTGCTTAATCAGAACTCTGAGTACCTACAGCATGGTATCTGGGACCAGGTGGTATAAAGAATTTGGTGATGATAACTTCCTCTTTGAGAGAGGTTCTTGATTCTCAAAACATCTTAATTAGGATTTTTGTATGCAAAGAATTGTTAAATCATCAATTATGCTTGCTGTGAAGCTCCTTTAGCTCATACTTTCTTGGGATGCAAATGATACTGGTTGTATTTCAGTACTGGCTTGTGGTACACAGAGATTCCCCTGGCTGTACTGTGGTGCTAATTAGTGGATTCTGCCTCTTCATCTGTGATGTCAGATCTAGTGCCCATCTGTCCTATACCCACTAAAAGCTAAATTAAATCTTCCCCATAGTTCAGGGCATAGTAACCTAATGCTGAGGAGGTTAAGTTGCCTGACAATAGTGTGACAGCTATTGTCAGAAGTGTTTCTTCTCAGAGATTACATTAAAAAAAAAAACCCAAATCTATTAATCTTGCAGTCCAGTGTTATGAGCTGCTTGTGTCCCCTTCCACAAAAACACATCCATTTAGCATGGGTTGTTCTTCAGCAAAATAAATCTTGACCAAGTGAAAAAGCAGGGATGATTTAACCACTTTCTGACAGACAGCCTCAGTAAATATGCTCATTATCAGAGAATAACAAGTTGGTATTTGAGGGAAAAGTGTACAGCAGCTTGCTTATGTTTGCCATTTGCATCGAGTAACAGGGAGGGATGTAGCTGAGAAATGTGGGGGGGACTAGGGGTATTTCTGGCACCCCAGCACAAGTGAGACAGGTGTCAGGTCTGGATGTAGAGGATAAACAGTAGAGTTTCAAATATATGTACCTATATGTATCTTGACTTTGCTTTCTACTCACTGAGGAGTGCAACTGAGCCACCACAGGAAAAGAAATATTACTTTGTTGTTGGTATAGTCCAGCAGTAATTTGCTATAATGTGTCCTGGTGGATTTAGGAATATAGTAGTGTGGCCTTAGATAGCTGTTCTAGTGGCAATGCTCTGACTGTCTGTCTGAAACAGGTCTAGCAGGCAGCACTCTGAATTTTGTATTCTGAAACACACTGCTGCTCCATTTCACTCTGAAAAACTTGCAAATAAGAAAATCTTGATACAAACTTGACTCTTTCCTATTAAGCTTCAGATGCTTCATGTTAATGAAACCCCAGTGAAATGATGTGAAATAGGGCATTGTCAATGCAGATGGACTGAAAAAAAAATACTTGAGTAAATACATAGGCATATGCTTAAACTGGCAAGGACTTTTGAAGATATTTTTCAGCCCAGATAGCATGAGCATAATCGAGGAAAAAAGAAGCTGCCACAGATGGTGATAGCAGTGAGAGGCCCAGTGACACGTGCTTCAACCCAAAGTTTGCTACAGGGGAGTTACTGAGGTAGAATAACACACCAGAGCAATTGCCAAAATCTCAGGCTCTAAGAAACATGCTTATTAATTAATTAAACTCGAATATTTGTAAAGGGAGTGAACTGAATCCTTCCTTCCCACCAAGAGATATTTATGAGCAGAAAAGTGAATTGAGGAACGTGTCTGTTGGTCCCAAGGGATCAGTGCCAGAGAGCATCCAGCAAAGATGAGGGAATAAGGATTTCCAGGAGTGAGGCAACCTGTGGTATTGGCATGGTATAAGTACTGCATGGTCAGGGTGAGGAAGAACTGCAAGATGCCTGGTAGAATTGGAAAATCCCCGTGCTTTCCTTTACAGAAGGGAGGGTATTACCTGGGCCACACACCATCTGCCTCATTTGAAACCCAGCCAAGATGTGGTCGACCTATAAAGGCCTGAACTAAGAGTGTGCACAATACGGCCAGGATTTTCTTTTTCTTCTTCCTGTTAGCACCTGAACATAAAGTGCCCTTGAAGTAGTTAGCAGCCAATAAAAAATTTCAAGCAGCTGATTCATGGTCAGTGAAGTGGAAAGGATAGCTTGGAGCTATTTTCACACACTCCTTTCTGAATTGCACTCTACTTTCATCAAATGCACTTGAGGTTTTACACATTTTGTCTCATTTCATTAATAGGATATGTTTCTTCGGTTAGTAACAGTGTCAATGATTGAAGACAGTTTGGCTAAGGTAGACCAAGAACTTGTTCTTATTTCCCAGCACAGGAAAGATCATCTCCTTCCAAATATTACTGTGTTATCCTGAAATTGTTGGAAAAAAGCTCCATTTCTTTCATGTCCCTGTGCTCTCACAAACAGAGGAATAACTCTTTGTGTGCCTGCTGAGGCTGCTGTTATTTTCTCCAAAGAGTATTTTTTTTCTGTTGCCATTTATGTCAAATGCTGACCTTTTATTTCTTTATTGCCTGTGACAACGCAGTTTAAATTTTACTCCTGAAATGCTAGAACTCAACAGTATTGTTGTGTATTATTTCTGCAGACAGGGTTTTGAATTTATTTTTACATTCTGCAAGCATCCTGACAGTATTAGAAGCTGGGAGTTTTAAGAAACTCTCTTCAAGATCTGCTTGCAGATTTAAAAACAAGAGTGTTAGTTTCCATACATTCCAAGAGCTGGAAATCAATTGCTAATAAAAACAAGACACTATCTTCTGTGCAAAAGGGGCTTTTTGAGAGTAAATGTAGATCAGAGACACTCCACAAACACAAGGCAAGCGCTCATAGTTTTGTGCTGTATTTCGAAATTTCAATTTGAGGTTTCCTTATTTATTTGTGACTCAAAGACTGTGTGCACAGTCAGTTTTCTGTGCACAAGAGAAGGATCAAAAACAAAATACAGGCTTTTGCTTGTCTTGTAGCTGCCCAATTTAGAACTCCTGTACCAAATGTGACTTGTTTATGATTACTTCAACCTGGCTGCTTAAGTCTAATGAGAAATATTACAGGTACCACCAGATCAGTAAATTACATATGATTTCCAAGTGTTACAAATCCTGTAGGAGCTAAGAAAAGGAGGACATCCTTTGCAAAGTTTTGCAGTAAGGTGATTTTGTACCTTTCAGAAAGCAGCTTTAAATTTCTGGGCTGTGTGAGACCATGTCATGTAGCAAATTTTATTAATTCATAACTTTTAATATTGTCATGTTCCATGCATTCACCTTATCTGACCTCATTAATAATTGATATAATGAAATCTCTGTTTGGTACATAATTTATGTCTCATAGGGAATATCCTCAAATACATATTTATGATGAAAAAAAGCAATTTTCATAGAATTGGTAATATTCTGCTTATGAAACTCACTGGCACTGCTCTGTAGCAAGAGCAGCATGTTGATTACCTGACCTCTCAGTTCAGAGAAAAATAACCTTGGATCAAGAGGCTGACTTGCTTCTTACTCCTGCCTCATGAGATGCAGCCACAAAAAACATTCTGCTATTCACTTCATGTCTGTGCTTCACTTTTCCAGAGGGAGTAGATGGTGCAGGTCCTCCCACAGGCAGTGACTTCAGCAACCTGTTCAAGTGGAGGGGATTGTTTTATTTTGGAAAGTTGCTACTTTTTTTTCTCCTGGGCTCGTGCTTCAGGTCAGGTGCAACATTGTGCAGAGAGGATTTATTGAATTTTTAGTTCTATTCTGTATATCCCTTCAGAGGCCTTAAGAATCTCTGCTGGCCTTCCTCTACTTTCACTGCTGCTTTCCCACCTTTTATTGTGTAGTACAAAAGGTAGCACAGTGCCTGCTCTAAGAGTAGTGTTTCATTGTCTGTAAAGAGAGTGCTGACTTTCAGATAATCACTTGCTATCTGTTTCAAGCTATGATTTTTATAAACCCTCTTAGGACATAGTAATGAAGGTTAGCTTTCGAGCTTTAATTTTGCTTTGCAATAAATTTATCGACACTTAAAACTCCTCTTCCGAAAATTACATGTTCAGTGAATTAGAAACACTGTTAGAGAACTAAACTTAGTCAAAAAGTGAAACAAATAAGTAATGGGAGGTTTGTCCTGATGTACATTGCCCATCATTCTGTTCATTACACAGAACATCACTCCTAGAGACAACAAGAAGTGTCTGTAAAGAAGGATGCAAAATATTTCTCTATTAAACTGCTGAATTCAAATTGCACAGTGGGCCAATAAAGCACAGCTATGGCTTCTTAGGAACACATATTGTATTGCAGTAGCTATTGTACAACTCTGACATTTCTCCTGCCTTGCTTATCTATTGATTTAATATCATTATTTAGAAAAAGATAAGTGAATGGTCTGGAATACTGAGCAGATTACAAGATTATCTGAATTAAGTAATGTCCAAACATAGGTTTAGAGGAAGAGCTGCTGGGATCTCTGCTCAGTTAGCACCAGCAGCAGTGTACATGCTATGGGAACACTCTTGTAAATACTCTGTTCATACACAGGTAGCATCTGCCTCTTCTGATATGTGGACAGCTGTCTTCTGTTCATTGACTGACTGGAAAAACCACAATGAAAAAAATTCATTGTTTGAAAGACAACTAGGTGACTATCAATGCAATGTAAAGTTATGGAAATACTTAACTTTGGATAAATTGCTATGTTTTATTAAGTACAAATATTCTATGTAGTGAGAGGGTGTGGAGTCTCCTTCTCTGGACACCTTCAAGACCCATCCAGATGAGTTCCTATATGACCTGCACTAGATTCTATGGTCCTGCTCTGGCAGGGGGTTGGACCCGAAGATCTCCAGAGGTCCCTTCCAACCCCTAAGATCCTGTGATCCTGTGACTCAGGTGACAGAAGAAATACAGGTTAGAAGGAAATCAGCAGCTGAGCATCTAGGACTGATATCTCCAAATATTTCTTTTTTTTTAATTGAAGACTGACACCAAAAGCTGGGGATGCTAATAAACCTATGGATGATACAAGGCTCAAGGGCATCATTAACACAGAGGTTTATTAGAATAGAACTGAGATGAAAGGTTCTTCTAATAACAAAGAACCTCTGCTGTCTTCTGGGGTGTCTATCATTTGGAAGTATCAAGTAGGAAAAACACCAGTCACAGAACTGCAAACTAGCAATACTACACACCTGTGAGCTGATCATATGCATTTCAGATCAAGACAGGAAATATTTCTACTGCACAAACTCTTCCAGGTCTTCATCTAAATACCATAGTAGTCATATTTGAGAAGGGCTAATTGACACTGAAAGATGCACCAAAGGGCCAATTGGGGAGATAAAAAAAATATTTAGCAAATAGAAACAAAGACTTTATTTCTCGAGGTGAGGAGAAATTTCTTCACTGAGAGAGTCATTCCCCACTGGAATGGGCTGCCCAGGGAGGTGGTGGAGTCACCGTCCCTGGAGGTGTTCAAGGCAGGTTTGGACGTGGCACTTGGTGCCATGGTCTAGTCTTGGGGTCTGTGGTAATGGTTGGACTTGATGATCTTTGAGGTCTCTTCCAACCTTGCTTATACTGTGCTACTGTGATACTGTGATGTTTTAGTGAATGATGAGTAGACTTAGGTTGGAAACGAAAAATTTCTGAAGCTGTCTAAAAGATGTAAAGGGGAACAGTTTTATGTTTCCTTATATGAAAGGATTGGACATTTAGTCTCACACTGCACCGGGGCAGGTTTAGGCTGCACATTAGGGAGAAGTTCTACACAGAAAGAGTGATTGGCATTGGAATGGGCTGCCTGGGGAGGTGGTGGAGTCACCATCCCTCGAGGTCTTTAAGAGGAAGATGGATGAGGCACTTAGTGCCATGGTTTAGTTAATTAGAAGGGTTAGGTGATAGGTTGGACTTGATGATCCTAGAGGTCTTTTCCAACCTGGTTAATTCTGTGATTCTGTGAATTCATGGTTGTGGGTTTCTAGCTTTATTTTTAACCTAAGTGTATGTCAGTTTTGAATACAATGCCATTTCAGAATGAGGATCCAAATTTCACAATACATTTTTTGTACTAAAAATACTATTTCTCACTTATTGGGTAAACAAACCATGCCCATTCTTCTTATTTTTTCTTTTTCTAAATTTTTTTCTTTTTTTTCTTTTTTTCTTTTTTCTCTTTTTTCTCTTCTTTTTTCTTTTTTCCCTTTTTTCTTTTTTCCCTTTTTTCTTTTTTCCCTTTTTTCTTTTTTCCCTTTTTTCTTTTTTCCCTTTTTTCTTTTTTCCCTTTTTTCTTTTTTTTCTCCAGTGAATGATGTAGTAACTTAAAATTCTGCCCCAGCTTTAGTGCAGTGTTTTTGCTCTCACAGCAAGATACTTGAATGTTGTAAAACCAGCAGGCTTCCTACATTTAGAAATCTATAAAAAGATTCTCTTGCTGATTCATCTTCTAAATGTTTCTATGACATAATTTTGATGTTAAAACAAATACAAAGATGTGCTTTAAGGCACACATGAGTCATGTGACAAAACTTTCACAAGTAATGCAACAGCTGTCATGGGATGAGAAGCTCACCAGAGGAGGTAAACACACCATGAGAGATTACCTACTCCTTGAATGCAGTGCTGGCATTTCTAATACACTCTCTCCTTTTTTCTAAAACCTAAAAAAAGCCTGGAAAAGGATTAACTAAGCCACATTAGACTCTGTGAACACAAAAATCTTCTATTTCAAAAAGAAAATGGTCCGTTACTCCTCAAGCCTCTGCCAGTAATTGTTACACAAGTTATGAAACTCAGTCTGCTGTGTGGAGGTATTCCTGACTTCATAGACTTCACACATTAAGAATGAACAGGAGTCTCTGTAAACAAGGGGGAAAGGTAGGCTTGACCCAGATCCAAACTTTTATTTTTATTAGACATTCATTTGATGTGTACTGCAGAAATTAGCAGTCAGCCAGTCTATACATGCTTTATTTTTCCCTGAAAAATCTACATTCGTTGAATGTTTATAAAATTTGCATGCACCCCTCAGTCACATTTGTCAGTCCCTCTCAGGGAAGTGTGGACATTTAAAACCAGTTTTTGTGTGCTCAATCAATAAGACCTTTTTTTGTTTTGTTGGCTTTTTTTCACAATGCTACTTCAGAGCTTGTTGCCTTTTTTTTTTTTTTTTTTTTTTTTTCCCTTTGGTGGTCTTGTTATTTCCATGGCTGAATTCCAGAGTGGGGAAAAAAAAAATCTTATCCCTTTTCTCAGTTGTTCATCTTGTAACAGCAGCAAGTGGAATAAAAACAGCAGGACTAGAGGGATGTAAAGGAATTTCTCAATTTTATGGCAAGGCTCAGCGCTCACCAGGAAGTCTTTGCAATGTGGTTGTCATCTCTACAGTAGAACAGAACAGCTTCTGAAAGTCTGATGTTTTTTTCCCTGGGGTCCTGGTAGGAGGCTGGATGTGAGGAAACACTTCTATAAAGGAGTATTAACTTTGTAAAAGTTGTTCAGAATTGTGAACTGAGGCTAGAGACCATATAGCAGCCATGTGTGTGTGCATACATATATATATATATATAGCCATACCAGCTAAGAGGGTAACAGTGTGAAAGACAAATAAGGGAATGGGTGTCATAAAGAGTAATGAATAAGCACAGCTGCCCCTCACCACTTTAAAAAGAAAATATTTTCTGTACTCTAGTTTTCTCAATTAGTTTCAGCTGTTAATACACAATAAAAGGTGACACTGTACTTAAACTTCTTATGTTACTGCCTGTAGTCTTCTACTTCTTTAATACATAAAGCTAATGAAATAAGAAGAACAAGAAAAATGACACCTGTGCTTCATCCCATTTAGGTTTCTGAGAATTGGTGTTATAAAACAAGAAATTGAAAAATAATACTATTTTTGCTCAGAGAAATCCAGAACAGTTAATAGCATTTGTACTGTACATCTAGCAATTATCAAACTGGGTAGAAGCCAGTTAAAAATGTTACAAGTACTCCTATTTTAAGGTTTTATACTGCTACCCATCCACATTGATGTTGTGATATTAGGAGCAGACAGAGACATGAATACAGTGTGCTCTGCAGTTATTTGCTAAAGACAAACTGTTGGTAAGTCACAGCAGGAGAAGATAGATTTGCATATCCTTTCCACTTTTGTTAAGGTCTGAGTGATGCAATTCTAAACCCAGAAACTATATCCTGGCCTTAAGTGACACTTGCATTAAGATAAAAACTTGTCTAAGATCTAAATATAACCATTGATTTTAACACATATAAAGGCTAAATCTCACACATTTAAATACTAAATGTAATGTCCTGTCTGTAGCTAGGGATGTGACACAGACCAGCACTTGTTATCTGCCCTTAGATCATCAACCTCGTGGAACTTAGTGGTTGTGCTCTGACCCTGTAAGATGTTAAGTGCTCACAATCTCATTGCCTTCTCCAGCTATAAGGGGTACTTGGTAAATCCTGTAAGCAGGAATTACATTTAGCAAAGTCCTACTTCTCTTCTTGTAATCAGCTGAGTTCCTGAATTAGTGGAAGCATTCTGAATCTATTTAAAACAAACATTGAAAACCAGCCTAAAGTTTCTGTTCAGTCTGCACAAAACCATGTCTGATTTGCAATTTCCAACTTTAGACTAAGCTTAGTTCCAAGTGGCAAATGAAACCCATAATTGCCTTCTATGAATGATAGGGAAATACGATCATGAAACACCTGGAATATTCAGAAATGGCAAAGTCTGGAAGTAGCCTCAGTCAGTGTGTGCAGGCAAGACACAGATTGCTGGATGGTAGATATTCCTTCTCAGTTGTTCTTGGCATAAAAAACCAGTTGTGGACAAAACTGGCAATCCTATTATCAGTTTCACCAGATCTCCCCATTCCAAATACCATCAGGGATTAACTATACTTAAAGAGAAATACTGGTTTCAGGAGAATAGAGACAGCTGTTTAAGGTGAAAAGAGTTGAAGTCAGACAGAAGAGGACACAGATAATGAAAAATGTCAGAAGTAAAGAGATGGAAGAGACAAGATCATCAGCCCTCTTAAAGTATGCTGTGAGATGAGCTCAGCCAAGGGTTTATAACAGGCAAAAGTGTTAGACACAATGAAGTGTTAGATTCTAAATATATACCAAACATTGAAGGGTTTTCTGGTTATGCACTCACATATCTGTAGCACTGTGGGTGTTTGGTTCTTTGGGGGTTTTTTTGGGTTTTTTTTGTTTGTTTGGGGTTGTTTTTGTTTGGGGTTTTTTTGTTTGTTTGTTTTTGGAGCATATTTATGATTAAAGACTCAAAGGGGGAAAAAAACCAATTTTCTCATGGACTTTCACAACCTAATTTTTCCAAAGAACTTGTAGCACACGGCTTGAAAGGCTGGGAAAAATCAAGAGCTAGAGCAAGTGGAGCTTGTGAACTGTGACTGTAGTATCAGTAATTCATGATGGCAGTCCACTCTCAAAATTACATGTATTTATAGGCAACTATTCACATCTGTGAATTTCAGAAGATTTCCACTCAGGTTAGAGCAGTTGAGAAACCTGAATACCAGCACAGCAAGTTGCTCTAACTGTACCATCTTACAGTTGCAAATTGTCCTCGGTACTTATCTTGAGGAAGGTGAAATAGAGCTGGCTGGCTTTGGAGTAACTATGTATCCCTGGAGGTGTTCAAGGCCAGGCTGGACGAGGCCTTGAGTAACCTGTGCTAGTGGGAGGTGTCCCTGCCTATGACAGGGGGTTGGAGCTAGATGATCCTTGAGGTCTCCTTCCAACCTTACCATTCTATGATTCTATATAGTGGCATCAGTGCCTTTGTTTCCTTGGTGTGACTTGTTTTGTAGTAATATATTTTAAATAAGTAATAATTCTATTAAATCAGGCAGGCTTCTTACACTTACATTTTATCTCCCAGTCACTGTGCTATCTTTTTTTAGTCTTATATTTTTTGAATTGTGGTGTTGGGTCTTCAAGGTGATAGGTCTCTCATGTTTGACAGTCTTAAGAGACTGCATATATGAGTCTTATGAGACTGCATATAAGTCATATATGAGATTGCATATATGCAATTATGTGAAATTGTGCCATATCATGACCAAGGAAGGGTGGTGTCTGTTCAGGATCATCCAAGAACTGTAATGGTTAAAGGTATCTTTGCAAAATCTCCTATTAGCTCATTTCCAACAGAAGCTTAGCTGTGATTTAGTAAAGCTCAAAACCATTTTGTGTCCAGTTTTTAACAGTTTCTGAGCTACAAATGAACCTGTACTTTCTGTTCAATTATAAAGCTTAAATTAGAATAATATAATAATGCACTGGATTAGAAGGAACCTTTAAAGGTCATCTAGTCCAAACCCTGCTGCACTAAGAAGTGACATCCCCAACCAGATCAGTTTGCTCCATCAAACTTGATCTTGAATGTCTTATGGGATGGGGCTTCCACCACCTCTCTGGGCCACTTGTTCCAGTCTTCATAGAATCATAGAATGGTAAGGTTGGAAGGGACCTCAAGGATCATCTAGTTCCAACCCCCTGCCATAGGCAGGGACACCTCCCACTAGCACAGGTCACTCAAGGCCTCGTCCAACCTGGCCTTGAACACCTCCAGGGAAGGAGCAGCCACAACCTCCCTGGGCAACCTGTGCCAGTGTCTCACCACCCTCTAGTATAAAACAATTGCCTCTTGTCCTAATGTTACATGCCTCTCCCCATAGCTTTCTTGTAGGCCATCTCCAGGTACTAGTAGACTATTATCAGCTAACATTACTAGTAAACAGTGAAGCTTGATAGTCTTAAACTGCAGAACTCTATTGTGCATATATGGCCTGCAGTAATCCTACAGCTCTGCATCACCATGCACTGCATGTGCTTAGAAATATTTCCTCCAGCTGCTGCCTGCAAAAGGCATTGTATAGAATCATAGAATCAGCCAGGTTGGAAGAGACCTCCAAGCTCATCCAGTCCAACCTATCACCCAGCCCTAGCCAATCAATTAGACCATGGCACTAAGTGCCTCATCCAGTCTTTTCTTGAACACCTCCAGGGATGGTGACTCCACCACCTCCCTGGGCAGCCCATTCCAATGTCAATCACTCTGTCTATGAAGAAATTCCTCCTAATATCCAGCCTGGCACAACTTGAGACTGTGTCCCATTGTTCTCTTGCTGGTTGCCTGGGAGAAGAGACTGACCCCCTACCTGGCTACAACCTTCCTACAACAGGTAGTTGTAGACAGCAATGAGTTCACCTCTGAGCCTCCTCTTTTCCAGGCTAAACAACTCCAGCTCCTCACAGGGCTGTGCTCCAGGCCCCTCACCAGCTTTGTTGCCCTTCTCTAGACACATTCCAGTACCTCAACATCTCTTTTATTGAGGGACCACAACGTTTTTCTGCAGGGATACATTAGCTGAATTTATATTTATCCTGTTAAAAGTAATGATCTAGAGAATTAAGCTTTTACATATGTGTGATCTACCTTGTATAATTATCTTCTTTTGCAGATTAAATTATTGAAAAGACTCACTGAAGTGAGACATTTCATTTTTCTAGAGTGAAATATTTTAGAAGACCAGTTAGGAAGAAGATTCAGCAACAGCAGAAACACAAGTATGGGTGTTTTAAGGCTTGTAAATATTGGCTGGTCATGTTTCAACAACATGCACTCATTTGCAATTAATCACATTACCCATCATGCTTTCCTAAATGTACACAGGGATGTAAACAGCTTTGGGAGGTTTCAAATGAAAAATCACATTATTTGCAAAACCTTGCAGGGTTTGTGCTGCCACATTATTTCACTCATTCTAAATCATAGAATCATAGAATGGTAAGGTTGGAAGGGACCTCAAGGATCATCTAGTTCCAACCCCCTGCCATAGGCAGGGACACCTCCCACTAGGACAGGTCACTCAAGGCCTCCTCCAACCNTGCCTACCCAGTTGCAAGCTGCACAGAGCATCCCACCTCCCTTTCAGACTACCAATCTATCACATAATCAAACATTAAAGTAAAATTTCCAGTGAAATTGTAAAATTCCACTAAAAGATGGAATTAAATTGTTAACCTCCAGAGGACTAAATCAGCCCTAAAAGTACCTTGTGGAGTTCTACTTTATATAGTTCTAATCTTCCAGTAGATTTTCAGTGGATTTCTCAGAGTGCCTTCTGGCAGCAGTAAGTATGCTGTGGCTGGAAGCAGCTGTTCATGGTGGTATCTAGCAGCTGCAAAAACCCTGAAGGAGAATGTGGAAAACCTGAAGTTTTAAAATCTACTCTAGAAACTGTTTTTAACCCCTGCCCCTAAGGGACAATTACTATCAAAGATTAAAATACTTGTGGAGGGGAAAAAATGAATACATTAAAATGTAAAATGTTGCGAGTTTGACCTTTTTTTTTCTTTTGTGATTGTTTGGTTGGGTGGTTGGTTTTGTTTTTTCTCTCCTATTTATGCCTATACACCTTCTGAAATTAATTGGAAGCCTTGGCACTTCATACTGGTTGGTTCTTCAGCCTTTCATGTGCATTCAGCATGCTCTTCCAAAAAGACTCAAGTGTGAAGAGATGTCTTCTGGAAATGTGTTACACTCAGAGGGCCAAAGGCATTGTTCCTCCTAACTCTGTCTTGATAATTTTTAACATGTCCTTCTTTGACCTAGAAGCTTCCATGTGTCTGATACAACTTTGCCAGGAAATTGTACTTGTATTTTTGTTGTGGTATCTTTTGAACCACTTTGAAAGGCATATGTTCCTGCACTGGTTTTGGCAAATCTAGGTGGACTTCTACATTTACATAGAAGCAGGACTGAGGCTTAACTGTTTATAGGAAAGTTGAAGTCAGAGCTACTCATAGCTGAGTAGAGCCTCTGTGTTTGTGAATCGTGCTGAAAGATAATTCTGTGCTGTCACCCAGAGATCTCCCTGTGGCTACCAGCTGCCTGGTATGGATTCTGGGTACTGCTGTAGCCTTTCCCTCTGCAAACCCTCCTGGAGGAGATCAGTTAGGAACACTCCAGCTACTGATGTAAGCAGAAGGAGCACAAATAATCTGTTTCTTTGTTTATTGTCCTTCCATCTAAGCCCACTTTATTACCTGCCTAACACTGTGATTTGAGGGTTTTTTTTAAATGGAGGAAGTAAAGGGCACCACAGCATGGTGCTGGAATTAAGTCATTGGAAGTGCTACTTATAAGACACTAGTGGCTTCTCTAACTTCCTCAAGAGCTTTCTTCAAAGGAGTTATTAAATCTGCTTTGACATAGAGAGAGCTTTGATCCCTGGGTGCATCTAAACAGTTTCATCTTTTTCAAAATGTTGCACTTGGGGTGTATCCATGGAAAATGCAGTTGATGAGGAGGCCTGGACAGATCTGTCAGGGTGCAGCTTTCCATAGGTTTGCCACTGTTTATAACCAATCTTCTCTCACCGAAGGTGTAATAGCTACAGTCTGCAGACACAAGTGGCAAAAACTATTTGTATTTAACTCAAGTGCTGTAATTTGATCCTAATGTCTATTTTCAATCTGTTTTAATTTATTTGCACTAGAAGGAAGGAATGATCTGGATTGTACCTGGCATTTGATCTTTGTGTTATGCTTATGAGGTTCGTGGCATTTAATTAAAATTGTGGGAGGCTATATTCTTAGCTATAATATAATTCTCTTAGTAAATGATGGAGTTACAAGGTTTGCAAAGCCAGCTTGCCCATTGCTTTGTATTTTGAATTTGCTGTATTTCTGTCACTAAAATATTTTTTTATATGGCATGTCATTTAAATAAAGTACTAATAAAATCTGCAGGCAGCATCAGAAAGCCTGTTGATCTTCTTGTCAGTGGGTCCCACAATACTGGCTGATTATAATTTTCTCTTTATGTGAGAGAATGTATTTCAGTGGAAGCACTCCAAACGTAAAGAACTAACTTGAGAGTTTTAATTAACCGTGTTTTGCATTTGGCTGCTGCTGTCTGTGCGTGCTGCAGAGTGGGATGACACAGCTTCTTGGTTACTTTAGCTGTGCCATGCTGTAACTGCATGAGGCTCTCTCTTTGCCTTTTGCAAGAAGGAAGACAAAGTAAAATATTTATTCTAACTGTTCGTTCCTTCTGTCTGTGGGATGCTTGGAACTTAGCTCATGGGTGAGGCAGGAAACCATTCCTATTTGGGAAGACTGTCAACACATTATGGAAGTCTGAATGCATTTCCCACTTAAAGCCTATGATTAGGTCAGTCACTGGAGATCAAAAGAACAAAGGTTGTCACTTCTGTTTGCACTCATTCAATTAATTTCTATGTCCTATGAAGACCATTACAATACAGGACTCTGCATAAGATTCCCTTCTGCAGATTCATAGGTTCTTTCTGTGTTATATAAATAGTCCTACTTCAGTTGGGCAAAGAGCTTTGTATCAGATGATTTCCAGAGGCCTATTTTAAACTGAATTATTACATTCTTCTGTTCTCTTATCCTGAATTTAATCTTTATTTCCTTTTAAGGAAAAGAGTTTTTTATTTGTACTAGCAGACCCAAAGTGAAGAAGCAGAGTCACTCAAAGTGCATTTCTGCCTCTGAATCTTTCAGTACCTAGGTAAGAACCGAGGGACAGTGTTTTTTGAAGTTGCCCAAGGTTCCTGTTCTGCAGGTGCCTTCTGGCTAACTACTTTCTTACAAATGATGGAAGCATTTAATCTCTATTATGTCATATAAAGCATGTACTCTGTGATAATCCTGAAAACATAAACTGCAACAAACTGGGTCCTGACTCATGGAAAGCAGCTGTGAAGGAAAGTGAATGAGGTGGGAACATGAAAACACTCAAATTGATGGAATTAATCTGAAAGGGAAGAGCAACATAAAAAGCCATCCCTCTTACTGAATGAACTTGAATTCAAAAGCCTTTGCCTTTAGCACAAAGAACTGTCCTGCTTCATGCTCAGTCCTTGGCTCTGGACAGGAGCTTTTTGATCCAGAGCAGGAAGAGGGACCCTAGTAACAGGCAGCTTGGAAAATGCTCTTTTGAATTGCTGCTGGTAAATTTACTGTTTGCTTTGCTCCTCTTTCCACATCTGTCACTGATTAATTTTTGTATGAACATTCTCCAGAGTCAAGGCTGATGATCTAAGGCTAGCCTGAGTTAAAAACATAAAAGCCTCTGACACATTTTGAGATTGATATATAGGAACAATCCTCCTGTCCTGAGAAGACAGTGGCTCATTAGGGCATTTCTAGTGGAAGAAAATGTTATCTTCTCTGTTTATTACACAGGGCAATAATTTTTCAAACTATAAACTATTTGTTACAATATTAGGAGAAAATGACTCTGTTCAATAACTGCTTTCCACCACTATTTCAAGAGAGCATTTAAAAAGAGCATTTCACCCTCTGTTCTCTAAAGGATTAAGAATGTTGGAATAATGAGGAATGTGCTGAATAGACACAAGAGACTTTTTTGCTGGAAAGGTACTAACTGGTGAAAATGCAAATGCCTGACCTTTAGTTTTCTCTTGGGAGCTTTGAATGTGTACCTTTGTTTTGAAAAGAGAAGTTCTTACGTGATTTGAGATGCGGTTGATGGATAGTACAGCTCTAAAGAAGAAAGCATGGAATCTGGCCTTGGAAATAAGAAGGCTTCTGAAGAAATACATATTGCTACTATATTCTGTCAGGAGACCATAACCAAGAAATAATTGTAAATTGTATTGGCCTCTCTCCAGTAATTTCACTTTACTCATCTTTCAAAAGCTTCTGAAAGCTTTAGATCTTATCCACTCTTTAGAAACATTTGAAAGTGCAGGTAAACTCTGAATTCTTCCTGTAAACCAACTGAACCCTACAGAGTTGCTAAATGTGTTCAGGAGCATGATCCTGCTGAAGATGATTGTCTCCTAGGAGATAAAGATCCTTTTCATTTTCACGCTTCTAGAAAATGTTTGGTACCTTACAGGATCATTGAACTACAAAATTAATTTCTATGACTTGTATGAGAAAAAGAATGTCTCCAGGCTCACAGTTTTCAAACAGCCCTCTGAGTACTGATGTCTACATGAACTTGATTTCTCACATGCCAAATTCTACCAAGAAAGATGGCCACATGCTTCCACTTCTTCATTTTCATCTCTTCCCGTGTTGTAGATTTAGCTCATAAATTCTTGGTGTTAGTGCACATCATTCGCTGTAACTCACCACACAAAGACTCTGACAGATCCATGCTCACTGAATTTTCTTGCTATTATATGAAACTAATCAGTTTCTGTACACCTGAAGCAGACAAGCTCTATCTTTTCTCCTGAACATCATGTTCTTTCCAATCACATTAACTGTGATATAGCCACTGGCCCCTATTTGCCCCCTTACTTGAAATTCATTATTATATATCTAAACCGAACCACTCTTCAGTGTTAGGCTGCAAATTTTGGATAAGCTTTTTACTTAGCAGTGTGTCACCCACATAAACATTGAGCTAAAATAAATCTTCAAAAGAAAGCAAGCATGCCTAGAAGGTTAACAACTTGGACTGTAACCCTTTTTCTCCAATGGGTATTTGACGTAAATAATGAATCACACACTACTTTAGAAACAGCAGCAGCCAGTCCTCTCTTCTTGCTGAGCAATCACATGTCAACAGTCCTTCATTCTCAGTTGCAGGCTTTTTATTCAGAATTATTGAATTGATTCTCATGTAAACATATTTCAGTCTACTGAAGGACTACGGATGTGTTTTCAATACTCAGCTTTCATGTGATTTATTGATGTCAGGATGTGGTATTGGCTCTCTCTGCGTCTTGGTTGGATGGCTGTAGCTGCAGCAAAGACTCGAGAAATATATTCAGAGCTAAAACCATATTTTAAAGGCTGATAGAAGAAGACTGGCTGAGTAAGGGATCTTTACATATTCTATTCTGGGTTTCTTGAGCTGAACCTTGCTAAAGGCATTGTTACAAGAGAAAATATCCTGTATAATATTAGATGTGGTGAAACTTAAAGCATATGTATGCGTATACATTTCTCTGTCAGGACTTAAGCCTCAGGCCACAGGACACTTCTTCAAGCCTTTCCATTAAATCCATTAATCATTAGCCTCTGCAGTGCTCTGTTGCTCATAACCAAATTTTGTAAGCTAAAGGTGACAATACCTAAAGGAGAAAAGAGTTTGCTAAGCAAATACATTTAACTCTGTGAGTATTACTTGCATATCAGTGTTCTCGTGCACTCTCTGGCCAGACACTTTGGCTATGGATGCAACCTTATTCTATCTTGGGACAAAATACAGGGAATAGGGAAAATTAGTTAACAGGGTAAAGATATGGTTGATGATCTTGCCAAAAGCTGAGAGAAAGATGTGCCTTGATGATCTTGCCAAAAGCTGAAAGATGTGCCGTCATGTACTTGATGAAATCTATAATCTACTGCTAGAATTTTTTTTCCTCAGTTCTTTATAGTAGCAATCTCTCCTGCAACTTAGCTGCTCCATAACTTTTAAAAATAATTTGCTTAATGCAAATTTTTACTGAGCAAATAGTTTTGCCCTCAACTGGTGCTGAGGATAGCTGTATTTAAAAGGTAGATAGGTCCAGACTAGATACACGAACACATGGATTCCTTTAATTAATACAAAACAAAACATGTGTCTTTTTCCATTTCCAAGGATTTTTTTTTTCACCTGCTTATAATATTCTTATTTCACACACAGTATAAGCAAGGTTGGAAGAGACCTCAAAGATCATCAAGTCCAACCCATTACCACAGACCTCAAGACTAGATCATGGCACCAAGTGCCACGTCCAAACGTGCCTTGAACACCTCCAGGGATGGTGACTCCACCACCTCCCTGGGCAGCCCATTCCAGTGGGGAATGACTCTCTCAGTGAAGAACTTTCTCCTCACCTCCCGCCTAAACTTCCCCTGGCACAGCTTGAGACTGTGTCCTCTTGTGCTGTCATAGACAGGAGTTTTAGCACAGTTGTTCATTTTGCTCATATTACCAACCATTTCCTTGAAGACTTTCAGGATTATTATTGTGCCCATACTCAGGTTGTGCAGAATTCTTCTAAACCCACTTGCACTGGAAATCAAGTACAGACATGCTTTCAGGAAATTTAAAAGCAGCTGTTAAATGTCATTTAATTTGAACTCTTTCCATCCTTTTTTTTTTTTTTTTAAATAGTGAAGTTGCTGAACCTATTGTGAAGGAATGGTTGTATTGTTACTGAAACAATTCAGCATATGAGCTGCATTACAGTGCAAGTGTTACTAAATGGATCAGCATCCAAGCAATTTGTAGAAAATTATTAGCAAAGGTTTCAAACCTATAACCTATTGTTTTGAAATCTTTTAGCCAGACAAGTTGTTTGAGGTCCAAATGGATTAAAATGTTGAGAAAATATATAGGAAAATGTTTCTGTTGGTTTGCATGTGAGTGTGATTGGCCGTATATGCAGCCTTTAGGTGTGTGTTTTCATTCACCTAACGTTGAATGCAGTTATGCTTTGGCAGGCAAAACCAAATCTAAATGATGAAATGTTGCCCTACCCCCTTCAACATGACAAAATTGTCTATAACAGCCTAAGGAGTTTGCAGCTGCTTCGTTTGAAGTTCTTTATTGCTGTCTGCTTCTGCAGACTTCTTATATTCTACCTATTTTTCTACTGAGAAACCCATATTATTCCAAGACTTGTTGTCTTACCCAAGACAGCATAGATTATGTAATTTGAAATAGAACTGGAAACTGATAGTGCTGCCCAAGATGCAAAGACCGTTTCCTGGGAAATTAATGTATCAATGATAGGGCATCCTGCTTTCAAATACAAACCTCAGGAAACCTTCAGTACAGACATGATTCCAGTTCAGAAATCTAGTCACCAAGCAAATGAGCAAATAAGATTGCTACAGAAGGCTTGAGGTAGAATGTGCTGACTAAATATCATATACAGCAATATTATGGATGGCAACACTCTGTGCTGGGTTAGGAACTGGCTGGAGGGCCGAGCCCAGAGAGTGGTGGTGAATGGTGCCACATCCAGCTGGAGGCCACTCATTAGTGCTGTCTCCCAGGGATCAGTACTGGGCCCCATCCTCTTTAACATCTTCACTGATGATCTGGACGAGGGCATCGAGTCAGTCACCAGCAAGTGTGCAGATGACACCAATCTGGGGGCAGATGTTGGTGGGTTGGAGGGCAGAAGGGCTCTGCAGCAGGACCTCGAGCGCCTGGACAGATGGGCAGAGTCCAAGGGGATGGCGTTCAACAAATCCAAGTGCTGGGGGCTGCACTTTGGCCACAACAACCCCATGCAGAGCTACAGGCTGGGGTCGGAGTGGCTGGAGAGCAGCCAAACAGAAAGGGATCTGGGGGTGCTGATTGACACCCGCCTAAACATGAGCCAGCAGTGTGCCCAGGTGGCCAAGAAGGCCAATGGCATCCTGGCCTGCATCAGGAATAGTGTGGCCAGCAGGAGCAGGGAGCTCATTCTCCCCCTGTACTCTGCACTGCTTAGGCCACACCTTGAGTACTGTGTCCAGTTCTGGGCCCCTCAATTTAAGAAGGACATTGAGGTGCTTGAGCGTGTCCAGAGAAGGGCAACGAGGCTGGTGAGAGGCCTCGAGCACAAGCCCTATGAGGAGAGGCTGAGGGAGCTGGGATTGTTTAGCCTGGTGAAGAGGAGGCTCAGGGGAGACCTTCTTGCTGTCTACAACTACCTGAAGGGTGGTTGTGGCCAGCAGGAGGTTGCTTTCTTCTCTCAGGCAACCAGCACCAGAACAAGAGGACACAGTCTCAAGCTGTGCCAGGGGAAGTTTAGGCTGGAGGTGAGGAGAAAGTTCTTCACTGAGAGAGTCATTCCCCACTGGAATGGGCTGCCCAGGGAGGTGGTGGAGTCACCGTCCCTGGAGGTGTTCAAGGCAGGTTTGGACGTGGCACTTGGTGCCATGGTCTAGTCTTGAGGTCTGTGGTAATGGGTTGGACTTGATGATCTTTGAGGTCTCTTCCAACCTTGCTTATACTGTGATACTGTGATTTTATTGTATAGATTTGAATTTGTGTTTTTAATTTTATTTGCATGCTTTATGCAATTTCACTCACGTATTTTTGAGTAATGTTATGTGCATGCTTTATGCAATTTCACTCACATATTTTTGAGTAATTTTAGGATAATCCCTAATGAGATTATTTTGCTTCTAAAGATGTCTTACAATGAGGTTATTTTTGTCAGCACCTTTCTGTTATTTGTGGTCATCATTGCAGTACCTGAGTGTTTCACAGATATTTATTTTTGCATACCCTTAGCAAATCTGTTTTGACCCTGACAAAGACAGTATATGAATGCCAGTACTGGAGGTCATCCTACCTGTGCACTGTGAATCATGCTGTTTTTCAGTGGTTTAGGCTGTGCTGTGTAAAACCTTCTTTGGAATCCAGAGTGGTCTGTTCAGACACGAATTTCTGACCTCTTAGCACAGCCAAGAGTTAAGGTGCTGTTGTGCAAAGAGGTTAAGACAAATGCTTAAGGCTTTAGTAGCCTGGAATGTTTCAATGACTGATTGATTTTTGAAACACCTGTATTGACCAAGGCCCTCAGAACAGTTAGCATTACTTAAGTATATTGCAAAATATTTGTACCTTTATGTTACTTCTTCAGGCTCATTTTTTTCCCCTTATTTTTTTTTCTTTATTTTTTTATTAATATTGTGCACTTGCTAGATATATGTTTCATCTTGGACATCAGGGACAAAATCCTTGGTTTTTTACTAGCTGTAATAACTCCTCCAGAAACATTGTGCAATTTATACCCCTTTTGAGCCTGTATTTCCATACTGACAGATACATTCACAAAGAAGAATAGATCTTTCAACACTTTGTGCGTTGACATTTCTGCTGGAGGAGGAAATACATCCCAGAAATGGCTGTGGAGTACTGTTTAAAAAAACTGGAAGCTCTGGCTGTCTTTGAATTTACAAATAGTTAGGGGAGGCATTTTAATGGCATTTGCTAGTATCTAGAAATGATGAAACAACAAATTCCTATATAAGTACTTTCTTCCTTGCAAGTGCACAATGAAATCTCTTTTATGCTGTGACTGAGCATATCCCAAACCATTTTAAGCTACTGATTGATTTTCTCTTGCTTCCTGTAGGCTCCTTGGTTTAATAAAATAGTTTGAGTGGTGGAATGTAGGGTGAGTGGTTTTATCTTGTGATTCACCTCATATATGACAATTGAGAGATATTTCTGGCATTTGTTTTTTTGTGTTGTTTATTTCACAAAAATACTTCATTTACTCAAAGCTGTCTCATAAATGGCTCCACGACTGGCTGGATGCTGTTCCTAATATCCCTTCTCCCACAGACTGGTAAAACCAGTTAATCCATTGGTAATTACAGGTAGCTTCCTTTATGAAAGTTCCTGAAATTATTCAGTTAGCAGCTGTTCTTCCACCTAGTGACATCTATTGACTGTAATCCGCTTGATGTGCACATCCTTAAAGCTATTCTCAGAAGGATCCAAAGAGATAAGGATGTGTGTGCCCTGTTTTGCAGGTTAGAGACTAGGGCACAGAATGACTGATTTGCAAAGGACCACATTAGTGCACGGCAAAGCAGGGGTTTGAATATTTTTTTTTCCAGTTCATTAGCCTGCTTTCTAATCAATGACTTGTTCTTCCTCTCCTGAGTGGGAAGTGGGGGTACTATTTTGAATCTCTTTCACCTGTAGACCTTTGTGTGTTTCCAGTGGAGGTAGGAACATTTGCGGAGGAAATTTAGGTGTAGTGACTGTGATATTACTTTTATTTGCATTTCTCACTTTGCCTACATATTATCCATAAATGTTTCTTAGATATGAATCTTCCTTTTATGTGGGCCACAGACAAAAAACCATTGGAGTGAGCTAAGATTTACTGGAGAAAGCAGCAACATGCAGCAGAGAAAAAAAAATCTTTAAACAGTTGTAATGGTGGTAGTTTTGTCTGGTTTGTATTTGACTACTGCTGTCTGGATGGCTCTGTAGTCACTTTAAGATTCTAGATCAGGTTTTACTCCTGACTCCTTTGTTCCTTGACAATAAATGATTACTTAAACCCAGGCCCTTACTCCCCTTACTGTAAAATTATTCCTTTACACAGTTTGTCTAAATCTGACCACTACTCTGTGGCAAGAAGTGAGATGAGGTCTTCTCCAGTAAATGGTCTCTCTTTGAGAGTAAGTAGCTGCCAGCTGATCAGAAACCACACTGCTTCCTGTAACTTCACACTTATTCATCTTTGCAGAATCATCCCACTGAAAACTGGCAGTTGAATTTTGGGTAGTTTTAATTAGTGATAGAAAAACTATCTTAGGATCTACTTAGATTGCATAAGCTGGAGGTGTACCACAGCTGACTGTCTTGCACACAAGAATTTCTACCAATTCACTTCTTTAAAGTCTGCCCTTCAGTTATTTGCCCTCTACACTGTCTCAATTGTCCTATTTGGCCTGGGCTTCTTATCTGGAACCATATAAGCTCAGCACCAAGCAAGTCAAAACCAAAGCAAATGTCTCCCTCTTTGCTGCCCACCTTCTTCTGATTGCTCCTTCTGTCAGCCTCCCACTCTGACTTGTAGTAGATTTGTGAACCAGACATAAATGTTGGTATGAGAAAAATGAGGCAGAAGAGCAGAGTTAGAGAGAATTAGCAGCAAGGAGGAGTCCTAAGATAAAGTACAAATGTTACTTCAATCAAAACCAACTTGTCCTTTATTGGTAATGAGAATGGATATATATGTTCCTACTGAATAACTTTCATATATCTTCAGCCATTCTACCACAACTTAATTCTGAATGGAATGATGTTTAAATCAATATGATTAGGTTCAGCTTCTGGCTCAGCTACAATGTCTTTGTGAATCTTTGCCCAGATTCTTATTGTTTCAATTTGTCACCTCTAAGATGACAGTGATGAGTAATTGCCCATTTACAACAAAGAATAAAAATTTCAAAGGTGACAATTTTTAAAAGGAGCTTCATTAAGAAAAAAAAATCCCATTAGATTTTTTTTTTTCAGAATTTTTGATTGCCAAAAAATGCAGACAGCAGCCCAGTAGTATTTTCAAAGGATGTACAAAGATTGAGTTGCTAATTCTAATGGAAGTTTGGGTGAGTCTGTAAATCCTGCAAAGTGTCATCTATAGGCACTTAATAAGGCAGGAATAAGACTCAAACAAAAAAAAACTGCCTCAGCAGGAGGAAAGTACTACATGTGTGCTCATCTTCCTCAGGGGTCAATGTTGGACCAACACTGTCATTCAGAGGGACCTTAAGAGACTGGAAACATGGGCTAGCATGAGTCTTACGAGCTCCACAAAGGGAGCTGCAAAGACTTGTACCTGGGGAGAAATAATTCCCTGCACCGGTACAGGCTATGGCCCAACCAGCTGAAAAGTGACTTGTCAGAAAAAGGCTTGGAGGCTCCTGGTGGCCACCAAATTGGTCAGGAGGTAGGAATTCACCCATGTGGCAAAGAAGACCAACAGCCTCCTGTGTTGCATTAGGGAAATCGTACCTAGCCAGCTGAGGAAGAGGTTTCTTTCCCTTTACTCAGCCCTGGAAATACCATATCTGTAGTGCTGTGTCTAGTCCTGGGCTCTCTGATACAAGAGATACATCAATGCAGTAGAACAAATCCACTGAAGGGCAATGAGGAGTATCTTAATACAAGGGGTGGTCTGAGAGAGCTGGGATTATTTAGCCTGGGATTTTGTCAGCTCTTCTCAGCTGTTCTTAGTGAAGGGACAAGAGGCTGTAGGTGAAAACCGCAATACAGGAAGTTCCATTTAAACATAAGAATGAACATTTTTACTAAAGGGGTGATTGAACAGGTTTCATGGAGAGATTGTGGCCTCTCCATTTTTAGAAATATAGTCCCAATGAACATAGTTCTTCACAAGTTGCTGACTCTCCTCCGAGCAGAGCAGATCTAGATGTTCTCTAGATTGTTCCTGACAGCAGCAGCAATGATGTGATTCTGTGAAATTGAAGAATGGCTAAAGTAACTGGAGTTCTTTTGCATTTGGTTCAGGCTGGAAGAGTGAAACTTTTATCATCTGCTGGGTTAACCAGCTTATGATGACTTCATGTATCTAAACCCATAGTGTCTTTAACTTTTGACAAATTTGCCCAAAGCATTTGATAGTGAAACTGTTTCCTTTGAATTTTTTTTTATTTGTTTGAGTTTTTTGTTTGTTCCTTTGTTTGTTTTTTCAATCTTTATCTTGGGAGAATATGTCTCTGAGCCCTCCCTGAACTGTGCATTGAAACTTCCCCTCAAGCACTCAGATACTGTTGTGATTAACAGGTCAACATTGTACTACGTTCTCACCCTTGTTTGGAAAATGTGCGTGTTCTGAAGTTTCAGTTTCTGTTTTGCATGTACAGTGCTAGCATATTTGTGTGCAAACAATGGTAGACATGCAGAGCTTAATGAGTGTGCTTACTGGGGTCTTCCGCCTTTAAATTTGCAGAATGCTTCCCTCTGTTGTAATAATTCATCCAGTTCCATTTGCCAACTGAATTGAGAGGCTCAGATAGCAGTTGAAACAGAGGTGCAAAGTTATAGTCACATGAGAAAGTATTATAATTACTTAATAGCTCAAGCTAAAGGGTTCTGGAAAGAACTCTGGGAATCTTTATTTATGACAAAAGTAACATTTCACTCCTTTTTTTTTTTTGGTCTTAAACATCTCATATCTGAACATTTTGCAGGCTTTGCTCTTCTAATTGCATCTGCAGACGATGAAAAGAAACAACTTTTCCTGTTGAGAATATCATAAACAGATGCTGAATTCACACTAGATTACAATGCACTGAGTCTAAAAGGACAAGAAATTGCTGAGGCTACACTTTATTATGTTGGAGAAAGCACAGCAGGAATAAGTATTTCCCACAATTGCGGAGTTTATTCTCCTAAGCCAGCTGAAGTCTGAATATGGAAATGTATCCATTCTGCTAAAAACAAATAATATAAATAATACACCAACCTTTCTAATTTACATTAGTTTTCAGATAAATTGCTATTACACAAATTCTCTTATTGCATATAGTGCAAACTTTGGTCATACAGGATTGCCAGTGAGGATATGGTTGGTAGAGTTATTCCACTGAAACTAACTGTGCTGGTTTGAGGCTAATTGGAATATTTTAATAGAGAAAATTATACTGTAGGCTGTGAAAGGGAAACAGTGGTGATGTCTACTTCACTCAGGCTTGCTGAGATGTTTAAGTACTCAAAACATAGATAAGTCAGTCTCTCGGGCACAGCGTCTCGGGCGGTCTAGCAGCTTCTGGCTCTTTCTCCTCTCTGCTGAGTAACCTCACTAACCACTTTCCTTCTAACCCCCCTGGCTGATCCTCCAAACTCACCTTGCACGTAAGGCAAACCTTGGGGTAAGGCATAGGGGTGGGGAGAAGGTGGAAGGGTGGTTGGAAGCTCCTGCTGGGGTCTCTGATTTCTGGGAGGGGTGTTGTGTTTCTGTATTACCTTTACCTTGTATATTTCTGTAACTATTCCTGTATATTGTGTATATCTCTGCTTGTACATTGTGCTGAGCTGTAAATAGAGCTTCAGTCCTTAACTTCCAGCTGGCTGAGTTCTAGTCTGGGTCATTTTACAAAGTGTGGGGTCGGGTAACTCCCAAACCATCACACTAACAAAGTAGTTTGGCCATGAAAGAGGAAAGGTGGATATTTCCCATCCTAATTAAAGCTACCTACTAACCTCACACTGGTGTAGAAGAGCTTGACTCAGATGTTGCTTTTCCATTCACGTTAAGGCTTGTTATTGATTTCAGCAAAATGCTAGAGGAAAACAAAAAAAAAAGCAATCCTGAAGGAGATGTCTGCTGTATGCATGTATGTTTGCAGTTGGTTAGGACTTCAAGCAGGGTAGATCCTGGAAGCTTTGGATGCTGCTGTCAGAGTCAGGGTCAGGAAAGCATAGATTGAAGATGAAAGTCAGTAGGTGATTATGAGAAGACCCTTTAAAGGCTGAAAAATGTTTAAATCCTCAAAATCTGTAACAGCTTATCTATGCTCAGCCTGTAGTAACAGAAACTCTGTGTGCAAAGTTATGGAGACAAAGTCATTCTGCATGTCAAATGCAAATCTGAACACTCAGGCTTCATGTATTAAGATACATTTGATATGGCTTTCCACAGCATGGTAATTTGTGTTTATTGGCATTCCTGTCCCCTTCAGCAAGGAGTGCCTCATTTCACATACCCATCACAAGAAAGAGCTGAGAACTTAAAAGAATTTTTTAGATTAAAGTCCAGTATAAATTAGCATGCTCAAAGAAATAATAAGTCACCTGCTTCTTGCAGCTTTCAATAAGAAGCAGATCTCACTTTAGAATGCAGATTTGGTAACAGCTAATTAGTTCAGCTAAATTTTACAGCCTTTCAGGTTGTGAAGTTAAACTAAACAGGATGAACAGGAAAAAAAATATCTACAGCATGCTACTAATAATCAATCCCCAGATGCTTCCTTAGTTTAATATATATTGAGACATTTTTCAAAGCCAAATGTTGTTGGAACAGCTGAGAGAAGCTGCAGAAAGGCCTAGAATAGCGATTCACATCTGACTGCATCGAAGTACAGAAGAGCTGCTTACTGTAGGATGTTTTTCAGTGTTGGAAAACTGAGTCAGATCAGAGAAAAAAGTTAACTCAGGCAGTTCTGGGAAGGGAAAAAGTAATCCAACAAATCTTTCCTGTGATGTCATAGTGAGAATGAAATGAAGTGCTGGAGCTCTATTCACCTATATGGAGGTAATCCACATCTGAGTGAGATGTGGATGTAGAAAAATTCATCTTATAGTGAAAAAGACAAGAGATTTATTTTCACCTTGTTGTTATTCAGGTTAATGTGGTACCAGTCAGATTTTAATGAATATCCTTATAATAGAAACATAGAATGGTAAGGTTGGAAGGGACCTCAAGGATCATCTAGTTCCAACCCCCTGCCATAGGCAGGGACACCTCCCACTAGTACAGGTCACTCAAGGCCTCGTCCAGCCTGGCCTTCAACACCTCCAGGGAGGGAGCAGCCACAACCTCCCTGGGCAACCTGTGCCAGTGTCTCACCACCCTCAACTGGAAAGAACTTCCTCCTAACATCCAGTCTAAATCTCTCCTCTGCCAGTTCAAACCCATTGCCCTTTGTCCTGTCATTACAAGACCTTGTCAATAGTCCCTCCCCAGCCTTCCTGTAGCCCCCTTCAGATACTGGAAGGCTACTCTAAGGTCTCCTGGAAGCCTTCTCTTCTCCAAGCTGCAGAGCTCAACTCTTGTAGCCTGTCCTCACAGTTTCTTTAGTAACTCTTTTTAGTGCACCTTTGTTTTTAAAAGAAATTTCTGTTTTTCCGGTGTGAGTTATCCATCATATCAAGTGCAATCAAATCAAATCAACATGGTTGATTTTTTTTTTTTTTAAAGTCATTTTTATATATCCTTTAGCATTCTATTCTGGTAGTGTGTGTATGGTTCATTTTGCACATACAAGTATTTCCAACCTGAGGAGTTTTATTCTCTCAAATTCTTGAACTCATCCTACTTGCAAGTCTACATCTTTACAAAATTTGCTCTTGGAAGAGAAAAAAATCATGTTTAGATTCAGTGTTGTCCTAAGGTGGCAATGAATTTCTGAATCATTTAGGAAATATGAGCCAATCCACTAAAAATAATGAGACACTAAAAATAAAATTGGTGATTATTCTACTTGCTTACCTGCGTGTTAAGTCTTTACATTTTAAAGTTTCTCTTAACAACCATAAAACGTAGAAGCATTTTTCCAAAAGAAAAAGAGAGCTTTAGATATAATTGTATGACTCTAGGGGCCAGATGTTTAAAAAAGAACAGAATGGGACTGAAAAGCAATTTGGTGAAAATGGAAAATGATGCAATAACAACATGAAAGTAACGCTTGGAAGAAAGCTCTTTTTTTGTTGTACAGAGTTGCTTGGGTTGAAGTTGATGAGAATTCATTGTGTGTGGTTATTTTGCTTGTTAAGCCAGGAGGATGTGTACAGGAAGGAGGTGACTCAGATTATCACAGTATCACAGTATAAGCAAGGTTGGAAGAGACCTCAAAGATCATCAAGTCCAACCCATTACCACAGACCTCAAGACTAGACCATGGCACCAAGTGCCACGTCCAAACCTGCCTTGAACACCTCCAGGGACGGTGACTCCACCACCTCCCT
>WBNM01011759.1:0-84398 GCA_013399055.1 Ramphastos sulfuratus | reverse complement strand
TTGCCGATGACTGTCTCGATGCCCTCGTCCAGATCATCAATGAAGATGTTAAAGAGGATGGGTCAAATTATATGACCAGAGAGGTGACAGTTGTGTCTAACAACGTGCATTCAGTTTGTTTTACTGAATGGTGCCAATAGACAGCTCAGTGAATGGCAGAACATCTGTCTATTTAAACCTAATTAAGTTCTCACTGATTTGCATCCCAGATCTGTTCTCTTGATAATAAGCTGTTCTGCGGACATGACATCATCTATTGAAACTGTTTGGAACATTGCACAATTATTAATATATTATCACTAAATTGATAGTGAATGGGTTTCCAAGTCATAAAATGAGAGAGTAGATTATTTTACAATAGCAAGGATGTAAAATAGCTAATTACTTGGACTGAATTGCCTAAGTGATTTTATACTGCACTTTGTATGTTAAACACTGACAAATGAGGGCAATTAATACTGTAGAAAAGTTCAGAGTGTACAATGTACAGCACAGGGTGCCAAGGGAGGTTATTTCCTTCTCCCTGGTATAGCTCTATTCCAGCTACTCTCGGGAATTAGCGCCCACCTCTTACCATTTCAGCCAAGACTTCAAACACATACATATTCTACTATGATTTTACTGGTTCCAGTCTTGCCCATATGTATTGTATGTGTCATATATCGTGTGACATATGCTGTTTGGGCTAGAAAGCTCCAGAATTCTTTTATTGCTAATTGAAGGTAAAAAGTAAAAATCACATTCTTGAACTGAAGTGTGAAATCAGGCCCAGGAAGACTCTTGAGTTTCAGACCCTTTATCTACTGATCATTTCATTATTTATTGTCAAATTATCAGCAAAAGCAAACCTAAAACTCAGTTGTTGTTTCTTTGCAGCATGACTACTTTGACTTCTGGGCTATATCCAAGTTTGCTTTTATCCTTTTTCTGACTGTTGCTATGAATATTTAATCAATTCTATGCACAGTGGAGCAAATTCAGCAGGAAGGAGTGAAAATGCCATTAATATACCAAATTGTCCTGCATCTGTTGGTCTAGGGACACCTTGAAGATGGCAGATGTTGCTTTGGATTTCACCAGCATATTTTAGAATAGGATCCCTCTCTTCTGGAGCCTGTGTAAGTGCTGCATGCCAGAAAGGCGCTGCCACTCCTCTATTTTTCTGTATTTTGGAAGGGTGGATGAAGGCTATCTCAGTTCCTTAACAGCAAGATGTTGAACATCAGATTCCTGGTAAGAACTCTAATGAAGTGGTTTCTGTAGCCCAGAAGCAACCAAAAATAGTCTTTTTTGAGCAGTAGATTTTGTAAGCATCTCCTGCTTCAGCTAATAAAGACTGAATGCTGATTTTGGGCACTCATTCACCTTGGGTACCTGGGTCCCAGCTTGAGGTATACATTTCAGGGTACAATACTTCTGAGTTAAATGATGCCCTGTTCAGTGCCACAGTGCCTCTCTGCTTCTGCTACCCTAACCAGGTGCTTGATGGAAAGATAAATAATCTTAATGAACAAGTGCTTTGAGAATATTTCATTTCTTCTCTCTATATTTCAGCTTAATGCACCTTTTTTAATCTACAATTTCCAGAATACTCAAAATAATAAAATAAAATGGTTGCTCAAATGATTAAGAATTACTGCCAATGATACAGGGAACAGACAAGCTGTGTTTTTAATGATGCAATTTGAAAAGCATATGTCAAAACATTAATGCAGCAGCATATTAAAGAAGATCATGCCAGCTAGGTTAGCAAAGCACAGTACTGCAGGATGAAAGGCAGTGAATAAAGCGCTCTGACTTGTGTCTTCCTTGTGCTAAGCAGCACTTCACATGACCTTCTCCAGTACTTGAGCTGCAAAGCCACAGTAACACTGGCAGATACAGTAAAGAACTATTTTGGTCCTGTTTTACAGATGGGATAATTCAAAGCAAAGAGAAGTAGAAATACAAAAGCAGAGGAGATATAGAAATGCCCTTTGTTTCTTTTGACTCACAGGCAAACTTCAATCCCCATGCCATTAATCTCAGCGTGTGTGTGACAATGAGGGCAAAGAAGAGCTGGGAAATGTGGCCACAACCATTTCTGATGCTGTTTTAAAGTAATCCCAGAAAGGACCAGATCTATCTTAACTGAGTGAACCTCTGTCTATATTCTGATCTAGAGGCAATGTAGTTCTTTTTCCCTTAGCAGTCTCTAGAGGCACTTGACATACACTGCCTTCTCCACAGTGTCTTACTATAAGGTGATAAACAACTTGCCTAAGGTGTCTGCAGCTCACTAATACTAGCAATAGGAATAATACCAGCCAGAATTTTTCTCCCTATTTATTTTCTGCTTAATGAATTCTGAATAGAAATATTTTCTATGAATGAACATTGATGGAAGCCGAAGCCTGGACAGGATGGAAAGTAGAGAACAGTGTCACTCTTGGTACACAGTGACACTCTCCACATTCCTCCCACGCAGCTTTGATGCCTCAATGCACTGTTTCTTCCAAATGCAAACTTTTCTGCAGCTTTGTTTTCATAAGATCTTCCTGAGATAGGTTGAAAAACCTCTCACCTTTCTCTATCTAAACACTGCTTTCATTATCCTGACCTCAGGAAGCTTTCTAGCAACAGAGTCAGAAAGAATTAAAAGAAAGCTAAGTCTGATACTTGATGAGTAGAAACATTGTACCAGTGCAATAAGCAGTGCTATGCTTGACTTGTTTGCTGTAGTTCATCTAACATATGCCTGGGGTTTTTTTTCTGGACTTTCACGTTTAATTAATCAAAATTATCCTAATTAATTTACAGCTGACAATGCTGACTTGTTTTTCTGCTGCTTATGAAAAAGTCACTTATTTTTGCTTAGTTGTGCAGTTACATTTTGCTGTGGAAAAATCTATTTGTAACCTATCTGTAGCATTGCCAGGAATCACCATGGAGGCAAGTCTCCACTTGTTAATGGGATTGCTGTCTGGTGTTTTCTCTACTCTCACCTCTTCAAGTCCTACTTATACATCTTAGCATTCAGGCAGTCTGCCTTTATTTCTCTCCTGGCCACTTCCCTACTAGCCTCAGCAGGTTCTCTTCCATCTTGTTTGGCTCCTCTCCTTCTCCTCATTATTAGTGCAAGTTCTCTGTTATTGTTAGATCTTTAAATAGCAAAGCTACATGATGGCCTTTTATTCACTGCATTTTGTTTCTCAGTCTGTTGCAGTCACAATAACAATCCATACTTGGACATCTCCCACATTCTGTTTTCATAGTCTTTTGCTAACAAGAGCTGGGAGACAAAAAAAAAAAAAGAAAAAAAAAAAAAAGAAAAAAGACTGTAAAAATGGTATTTGACAATTTCTTTTATGTGTCTAGTAAGTGTGGAATGTTACTGACAATAGCATCTTTACTGCTGTAAGGAAACTTTAGAATAGCTATTGCTTTTATAAGAGTTAATATTAGCAACAATGAGAGACAGGTTTCTGAGTAGTGATGAGCATGGGAAGGGAAGGAAGAGGTGCTTTTCTCCCTCATATTCTTGACCAAGACATTTCACTCTGCCTCACGTGGAAATTTGAAATTGCAAATTAAAGAAAGAACCCTTTAACATACGTGAGACTAGAGTATTTTATGTGTGTAATTTATAATTAAAATTCTAGAGGTCTTCCCAATTTCTATGCAGAACATATTTTGGAAAGCTCTGAAAAGGCTTCTTCTACATGCCCCTCTTCTTACTCAGTTCCACGGTTATTTCTTAATAGCATTGTCATCAATGTAATGAAACTGAAATTGCCTGTATTGGGTCAGATTTTGCTGAAGAAGGCACCCTGTGCCCAAAAGCATGCTTGCTTTTTCAAGCTGTATCAGCTAATCTAATAAAAGGTACCATTTTTACAGAACTCGTTGCTTATGCCCATTCCTCATACTCTCCTAAATCAATAAATAAAGTTAAGAGAATCTAAAAATAAACCAGGCTGTTTTTATGGAAGGTTCCCAAGCACACCTTAAGGATTTGGCTTTGTATCTGCTCAGCAGTATTTCTCCTGGGAGACAATTACTAGGAAGAAAATTAAGTGAGAGATGAGGACCTGAGATTTGTATTTTTATTTTTAGAATTTAACTTCTCTCATTTTGCATAAAAGACTTATATACATACACCGAATCCTAGAGCCATGCAAAGTGGTTCCTCTCCTAAGAGCATGTACTTGGAACGGCACAATGTCATCCACCACTTGCTAGTACAGATGCATTTCCTTCTTATGTCCTTGATTTGAACTGGACATTTAGGTATTGCTGTCAGTAAATGGAATATGTGGCAGATAAAGTGATTAAAAGTAAATTTCTTTAGTGAATGCTGAAGTGATGCATTGACCAAGTGATATTCCCACAGTTAGTAAGACACTATTCGTCTCAATCATAGAATCACAGAATCAACCAGGTTGGAAGAGACCTCCAAGCTCATCCAGTCCAACCTAGCACCCAGCCCCATCCAGTCAACTAGACCATGGCACTAAGTGCCTCAGCCAGTCTTTTCTTGAACACCTCCAGGGATGGTGACTCCACCACCTCCCTGGGCAGCCCATTCCAATGCCAAGCACTCTCTCTGTCAAGAACTTCCTCCTAATATCCAGCCTAGACCTCTCCTGGTACAACTTGAGACTGTGTGCCCTAATTCTGTTGCTGGTTGCCTGGGAGAAGACCTGACCCCCCACCTGGCTACAACCTCCCTTCAGGTACTTGTAGACAGCAATGAGGTCACCCCTGAGCCTCCTCTTTTCCAGGCTAAACAATCCCAACTCCCTCAGCCTCTCCTCACAGGGCTGTGCTCCAGGCCCCTCATCAGCTTTGTCACACTTCTCTTGACATGTTCCAGTACCTCAACATCTCTCTTGAAATGAGGGGCCCAGAACTGGACACAGGACTCAAGGTGTTGCCTGACCAGCGCTGAGTACAGGGGAAGAATAACCTCCCTGGTCCTGCTGGCCACACTGTTCCTGATCCAGGCCAGGATGCCATTGGCTCTCCTGGGCACACTGCTGGCTCATCTTCAGCTACTCTCTACCAGCACCCCCAGGTCCCTTTCTGCCTGGCTGCTCTCCAGCCATTCTGTCCCCAGCCTGTAGCACTGCTTGGGGTTGTTGCAGCCAAAGTGTAGAACCCTGCACTTAGCCTTGTTAAATCTCATCCCATTGGCCTCTGCCCACCCATCCAGCCTGTCCAGGTCCCTCTGCAGAGCCCTCCTACCCTCCAACAGATCCACATCTGCTCCTAACTTGGTGTCATCTGCAAACTTACTAATGCTGGACTCAATCCCTTGGTCCAGATCATCAATAAAGATATTGAACAGGCCCAGGCCCAGCACTGATCCCTAGGGAACACCACTAGCGACTGGGAATGTACCAATAATATTCATATTTATCAAACATTTTGCTCCACAACTGTAAATTTAATGTTCTGAGAAGTGGTTGCAAATGCAAGACTCCATTGCAGCAGAGCAACCCATTAATGCTGATTCTAATTGCTCTTATGGACACAATGGGTTCATACACTCTTTATTTCCCCCTGCCCCCCTCTTCAATCAGCTTCTTAAGTGGAACCTTCTAAGAAAATATCAGAAATTATATCACTTAAATAGTTTGTCTTCCATCGTTGTAATTATATCACTTAAATAGTTTGCCTTCCATTGTTGTTTTAGTTTCCATTATTTAAAATAAAAGTACTTCTGTAGTGCCATAATAAATGTGAGACCAGTATGATACTGGCAATGCTTTTAAGGGCTGGGAACTGTGAAGTGCTTCATAAAACTGAGGGCTGAACTTTCTTTCCGGTCATACATTGTCTTGTCAAGAAAGCAAGATGTCTGTCTACAGACATTGTCTGATATTTAGCCAACTAGTTCTTGGGAAAAAAAAAATAACCTCCCTAGTATATTGTTATTATGGGTTGTTCTGTTGTCCAGAGATAATTCTGTTGATTGAGAGATGAAGAGAGAGTACTGTCCTTAAATACAGTATCAGGGGCTGGAGCACAGCCCTGTGAGGAGAGGCTGAGGGAGCTGGTGTTGTTCAGCCTGGAGAAGAGGAAGCTCAGGGGAGACCTCATCACTCTCTACAACTACCTGAAGGGAGATTGTAGCCAGGTGGGGTTGATCTCTTCTCCCAGGCACTCAGTGATAGGAGGACACAGTCTCAAGCTCTCCCAGGGCAGGTTTAGGCTGGATGTTAGGGAAGAGTTCTCCACAGAAAGAGTGATTGGCATTGGAATGGGCTACCCAGGAAAGGTGGTGGAGTCACCATCCCTGGAGGTGTTTAAAAGGAGGCTGGATGAGGCACTTAGTGCCATGGTTTAGTTAATTAGAAGGTGTTACATGATATTCGAAGGTCTTCTCAAACCTGGTTAATTCTGTGATTTCAGATCCTGAAATTCTTACTTTTTCTTCACTAGGTGGTACTTCAGATGTCATATTTGCAGAAAGTAGGCAGTCAGGATTTAAATCAACTTTTTGTGATTTTGATTTTGACCATTGAATTAAATCGATTAGTATGAAGATAAACCTCCTTCTATCCTTAACAAAAGATACGGAAACACTGTTTCCCTGAACAACATACCAAATAAAAGACAAATGCTCTTCAGGAAATTATTTGTGCACTTTTTTCTTTGAGTGTATTGAGATAATGAAACCACTCAGAGAAGGCAAGTTATCACCTCCCCACCATGAAGTCTAGTTTTATGTCTTTAATCCTGCTTGCCTATGTGAAAAGCAGGTAACCTGGAGGGAAAATAACAAGCCTTTACTAATGTCAGAATCAATCATTTGTATTAGTCCTTGAAGACAGATCTACATTTTCAGTTTTCTCCAGAAGGATTCATATTTTTGTGAAGTAGATGGGCTCACTAGGGGGAAAACATCAGTTGAGATGATGTCAGATGACCCTTTTCTTATTTTAAATGTACCTAGGTGGATAGTAGGAAAAACTTCCCTAAAAAAACCCAATCATATAGATATGTGGGACTAGAGTATTTTATACGGATATCGTAATTAAAACTCTAGAGGTCTTCCCAATTTCTCTGCAGAACATATTTTGGAAAGCTCTGAAAAGGCTTCTTCTACATATCAAGTGTTAATTTTCCCAGTTTCTCTGCAGAACATATTTTGGAAAGCTCTGAAAAGGCTTCTTCTACATATCAAGTGTTAACTTGATGCAAATAAAACTTAGACCGAGTTACACAAGGTATCTGATAATTCCTCTGTGAGACCTTTCACTGATACTGCTCTGAGATTGTGCTTAGCTTCATTGTAAATGATGTAAAGAAAGTGCTGTACTGGGTTGCACCGAGTGTATTCAAACTTTGGGACATAACAGAAGAAATACCTATAATAATAGAAGAAATACCTATAATCTATTCTTGATGTTGATTATTAGTAAGCTACATAAATCAATGGAGATGTGAAGAATTTTGGCTGATTTCGGATTTGAATCTGACCAAAGTAAGCAGCAGGACTGAAGTCTGAGGTCACTGTACATTCTGTTTTGTGTGAGTTCTGCCAGATTAGGAAGTAGAAACCTGTGCTTGCCTCTTCTTCCCTGGCATGTGATCTGGAAACCTGTTGTGTTATGAAATACACACTGGCACTGTGTGCGGAAGGAAAGCTCAAGCGATCAATGCCTGCACTCAAATAACTCATTTCTCTTCATTCCGTAGTATTTTAACCCAATGAACACTGGGAAAGAAAGGAAAAGATGAGCGTGAGTAGTGGCCTGTCAGGAGGAGACCTTGTGCTACTAAAGTATTAGTCTTCACTTGCATTATTCACAGCAGTGATTGAATGGTCAGGTATCGGATCTGTCATTAATTCACCTGCTGTTCTGCTCATTCCTCTGTGATTAGCTCTTGTGGAGCAACTCACTACCCTTTACTGCCCATTCAAAATATAATGTTCCCATTTAGCCAGCAAGGCACATGGAGCTCTTCGTATAAACACTGTTAGGTGCTCGTATGTCCTTACAAGGCAATAATATGACCGCAGCTATCATCCAATTAAACAGACAGAACATGAGAGGAATAATAAAATCAACTTAATAACTCCAAGGAAGAAAGCGTTAGTTGAATAATATCTATATCCCAAATACTTTTAAAATGTCAGGATTTAAGAGGATTTTAATTTATGCTTATTTTAGTTTATTAATTGATTTGGGTGGAAAGGTGTAAGATACCACTGCTATAGCTGGGAAGTACCGACGAAGTCCTGTAATCAAGATTATGCAAAGTAAGTTCTGATCAAAGCGAATTTCTTTCTTTAATCTTTCTTTTTTGCTTTCCCAAAAGTGCTTTCTGATCAAAACCAAGTGATCAAATAACACAGATTTTGATACACTCCTGTGGCATGAGCTGATACTAATTATGGCGTTGGTGACATTTATATAAGCGTGGAGCTCACAGTTGGGTGAGGGCTACTTTGATTAACACTGTGGCATCTGAGATGCTTTTTATTGCTGTGCCAAGCAGACCAATTTGGAAGGCAATTGGGTTTGTACTGGGTTTCCAATTTAGAAATCTGCCAGTGAATTGTGCTGCAGAGGAAACTGTAATTGAGAACCTGCAGTTAGGTGAATATGTTCAGATACATCTAAACGACCTTCCTTAAGGGGACTGGGGAGAACTCAAATGGGAAGAGCTTCCCTATGTGTGTGTGTTGTGTTTGTTTGTTTGTTTTGTCATCCTGTTTTGTCTGAATTGGTCTCCATACTAATCAATGGAAAAATTCTGAGTTTATCTTGTAGCACCCACCTGTTTCAAACACTTTGTGTCCATTACTATTTGTGGCTATACCGTTGCTGCAAAGCAGTGCTCCCTGTAATGAACCATTCAAATTATTTTCTGATGTCTAAAGATTACTCTAGTTTTAGGACTACGCAATTGTTTGTGTACTACTATTGGACTCTTGCTCCTTGAGACTTCAAGCAGACCATTGATTCTGAATCCCAAGCTCAGGAGCTCTATATGCCAGTCTAGACAGTAACAAGAGTGGTAGCCCCTTGGGTTTGTGCAGGCTTTCAAAAATATCACAAAGCAGCTGTAGACTGATGTCAGTCTTATAACCAAAGTAGATAAAAGTGTTCCTTTATGTAGTTAGGACTTTTTATAGCCTCTTAGGAGATAAGTTGTCTTTGCACAGACTGTCTCTTATACATAGTCCAGTGCAATATCATGAAGAGTTTGCATAAATATTAAATAAGCAGTTCAATGTTCTGCAGTAAATGACTGTTTGAGGGAACAAAGTCTCAATTTGATGGATTTTCTGGCTAGCAGTGATAGATCTGATGTCATGCTCCATGCTAGGGTAGTTATATTATTTCATGCTGCTGGCAGTGAAAAGAACCCAAGTATTTTCATCATCAGGAAAGAGAGTTTGGCAGGGATACCTCTGAGAGTAGTGAAATTCCCTACGATGTTAAATTAGGTTGGACCCCTTGAACAGCTGTTTGTTTTCAGAAGAAGACCAGGTTTGTGTTAGCATTGTCTATTCACTGAGAGTGAGATTCTCTCTTGCAAGGAAATAACATCAAAGTGTTTTTCTGTAACAGGACTTGGACACAAAGTATAAACTAATGCTGACTAGTAAGAATAAGAAATGTCTTTAGCTGACTGGTATAATTTATGCAGGTATTTGAAGACATATTTACTCTTTATAAACAAAGTCTATTAGATACACTTTTTGTAAACATTCACTGGCTTAAACCTCCAATGTCCACACTATATCAGTGAGTTCCAGATGAGAATTATGTAGGGAATAAACCTTTACTGTTTCAGCCCTCATTGTTTTCTGAAGAAAAGGTATGTCAAACAAGTTCTTAGTTGCTGACTGCTCATTTTCAGATAATTCTACATGTTTTTGAATAACAAACGTGCTGTAATTTCTACTAATGCACTTTTTGGCTTGGGAGATTTTAAAGCAAAATACCTTCTCTTTCTCAGCTGTAACAAACGTCTTCCTAAGTCATTATTATTATACAGTCAGCACTTTGTTCTGCAATTAGGAAAAAATAATTAGACAAAGCAGGGCACAGTGCTGAAATAAGTGCATTTGAAATAAGCTGCAACCTGTCTAAATGTGAATGCACTGAGGAATGCAGCAGCTTGTCTGTCTCCTGTCTTTCTGTCAAGATTGCTTTTCTTGTCTTTCTGTCATGATTGCTTGCCTATCTAAAAGATGTATTCTGAGCACAGTCTCTTGGGCTTGACTAAGGAACCAGAATAATACTCTTTAGTTTGCATTCCTGGAGATCAGACTAGATGATCATAGTGGTCTCATTCACAGTTAAAGCTGTATGTGCCATATTGCTGGAATCAGTCCATACAAAATCACTGTGTGAAGTCTATTTCTGTTGGTAGCAAAAGCAGTTTGAAGTTAAGAGGAGAGAGGTGTGAATATTTGGAGACAAAAGCGATTCCTCTCACGGAGAACATTGTGTTTGGACTTACTCTGCAGAGGAAGAAATTGAGGGTTCCTTAGTTGTTCTGCTTGCATCTGCGCTAAGTTAAATGTACCTAGGTCCCTTCCTCATTCTTGAACTGAACTGGCACAGAACAACTGACATCTGAACCACCAAACTCTCCCATGAAGGTACTCTGCAACCAGACTGGCACTGGAAGTTATCATTGTCTTCTGCCACCTCCTGAATCATGCCTGGCACTTGCTTGGAAGATTTTAAGTTAACATAAGCCAAAAGCAGGTCAGGAACCATTATGGCAGTCTAATAGTAAAAACGACTGCAGTCCAGTAATCCTTTTACTAGCACACACATAACCTGTAGGGTAACAGCAGCTTGCTTAATTTCTCAGACTTCATTCTCAGGATAGGAGGTTGTTAGCTATGTATGAGCTTGTGGGGTTTGGGATTTGTTTGGGTTTGGTGGGTTGGTTTGTTTGGTTGGGTTTTGGGTTTATGGGTTTTTTGTTGTTTTTTAAAGAAGCTACATTTTGAAAAATAAAACTTGAAAGATCATGGAAGTTGCTATAACATTACCTGCTTATGAGGACAGGCTGAGAGAGTTGGGGCTCTGAAGCCTGGAGAAGAGAAGGCTTCCAGGAGACCTTATAGTTGCCTTCCAGGATCTGAAGGGGGTTACGGGAAGGCTGGGGAGGGATTATTACAAAGTCTTGTAATGACAGGACAAGGGGCAATGGGTTTAAACTGGCAGAGGGGAGATTGAAACTGAATGTTAGGAGGAAATTCTTTGCAGTGAGGGTGGTGAGACACTGGCACAGGTTGCCCAGGGAGGTTGTGGCTGCTCCCTCCCTGGAGGTGTTCAAGGCCAGGTTGGACGAGGCCTTGAGTGACCTGTGCTAGTGGGAGGTGTCCCTGCCTATGGCAGGGGGATGGAACTAGATGATCTTTGAGGTCCCTTCCAACCTTACCATTCTATGATTCTTAGATGTGAGGAGTGGTAAACAGCTGCATGTTGTGGTATTTCTCAGAAATACCGTAACATACAGCTCAGGGTTATTCTCCATGACTTTTTTTCATGTGTGGACCAATTTTAAAGCAGACAGACAATGTGCTTCATAAAGACCTCTGGTACAACTACATTATAGTGAAGCATCAGAATGAAGAGGAATCAATGTTAAGATCTGCAATAGAAAATGTAATTTGTTCATTTTATTAAAATTGCTGACTGCAAATTGGTTTATGTTCTGGTTGTGCTCTAAGAGCACGATTTTTTGCTGGAAAAAAATGTTGTTGCTTTATAGGGAACTGTAGAAGGAGGATTTTTTTTCTGTTGATCAGCCTCATACACATATTGCCATACTGGAATTGCAAATACCATATTTCCTTCAAGCACTGACTCCTGGAAGAGGGAGGGAACCGAATGAAGAAAAAAGGTGGCATTATCAAGTGGAATTCTGAAGTTGGTTGTGCACATAACCCAAGCACTTGTCTTAACTGATTCAGTAAGGGGGACAGTCTGCACTTTCTCTCCAAGGGAGCCTGCTGGTTCCAAAGGCATGTAAGGAGCTAATACTGTAATTTAGGTATACAAATTCTGCTTTACTTTAGCTTCCAGCCTGCCACAGACAATGAAAAGTAATTTCTTTCTTTCCATTTTACTTTTAATGAGATGGAGATAGAACTACTCCCTCAGTCTCAAATTACACTCTGGAAATAAGCCAAAATTAAGACACTATACTGATAAAGTCACTACATTTGAAAGAAAGACAGTAGGCACAAGATGTCTCAGCTGGAGCCTGGGTAAGGCTGGGCAACTGTATACGAGCCTCTAATCAGAGCTGTCCTCCCACTTCTGCCATTCACTCCTTACTCCAGTAAATATTTCAAGGGAGAGCTCTTTGACTGTTACACTTGCACTTCTCTGGCTGAACATAATGAGACAGAATGTGCATCTAGTGTGTGCTTATCACTTTTTCCTCTACGTCCTTATGGAATAACTTAGTAACAATGGAAGAATTAATGGCATTGACAGCTTGTTTTTATAGCACAACAGAACCATTGAGGGCTTTCTGCTCATTAACCAAGAGACTGAGGCCCCAAAACCTTGGAGAGACCACATGCTGAGTTAGGGCTCTTCAGCCTGGAGAAGAGAAGGCTTCCAGGAGACCTTAGAGTAGCCTTCCAATATCTGAAGGGGGCCTACAGAAAGGCTGGGGAGGGACTATTTATAAGGTCTTGTAATGACAAGACAAGGGGCAATGGGTTTAAACTGGCAGAGGGAAGATTGAAACTGGATGTTAGGAGGAAGTTCTTTACAGTGAGGGAGGTGAGACACTGGCACAGGTTGCCCAGGGAGGTTGTGGCTGCTCCCTCCCTGGAGGTGTTGAAGGCCAGGTTGGACGAGGCCTTGAGTGACCTGTGCTAGAACTCGGGGTTGGACTTGGAAAAAACAGGCTTGATTTACTACAGTGGAGAGATTATCTAAGTCATCAATAATATGTTTCTCATGGCACTATTCTAACATGATCCTGAAATTTTTTATTACTTACAGTATTCAAGACCAGCTCGGAAGAGGCCTTGAGTAACCTGTACTAGTGGGAGGTGTCCCTGTCTATGGCAGGGGGTTGGAACTAGATGATCCTTGAGGTCCCTTCTAACCTTACCATTCTATGATTCTATGATTCTATGTTTGTATACGAAGGTCATCTGCCTATAAAGCTATCAGCTATGGTGAAGTTTTGCATTAATTTTCATGTTACTTTTACTCTAGATTGAGATTCCCCATGTGTTTTTTCATAGACACCAGAATTTATAGAACTCAATTTTCCTGTGTGTATGTGTGGAAAATGAGCAGGCTTTTGAAGTTCCCTGGTGGGTGCCTGAAAGTCTGGGAGGAACAGTCAGATAAAGAGATTCCCTTTGCAGCTTTCTGCATCTTATGTCTTGCCCAGAGTTTCATTTTGTTTTTCTCTCTCGGTATCTCTTTGCTCACTACTGCCAGCCAGTAAAACATGCTGAAGCTCAGTAAGTTGAAGTAGCTAGGTCATACTGCAGAAGTGCTGATGTGAGCTGTTTCTTAACAGGTTGAGCTGTTTTCCCACACAGCTCTCTGGATGTGCTGAAACAAAGGGTTTTTATCTTCCTGTATGTGTATCTGTTCTTTTTGGACTTAGGCTGTGGGTATACAGGATAACCTTTAACGATGCAGGATTTAGTGTTTCTTGTCCCATGCCTCAAAAACAAATGACTTGCTATACTAGAATAGTTCCCACTACTTCAAGATACAGATTATATCAAATAAAAATGTGTTATGGAGCAGCATCAAACTTCACTGTAGGTTAAAATGCCATAGTATTTCAATGCCATGCTAAAGAGGTTGCACATTTACAATAGGACAGTGATGGACAAACTGTGTGATGGCAGTTTCAACTGGTTTTCCAAGGGTGATGATATACTGAACAGGTAATCCCAAGCACAACTCCAGGCTGGGTGGTGAATGGATGAGAGCAGCCCTGAAGAAAAGGACCTGGGGGTCTGGGGTGATGAAAAGCTCAACATGAGGCTGCAGTGTGAGTGCAGCCCAGACAGCAACCGAGTGCTGGGCTGCAGCAAGAACAGTGTGGGCAGCAGGGCAAGGGAGAGGATTCTCCCCTTTACTCTGCTCTCCTCAGACCCCATCTGGAGTTGCAGTTCTGGAGCCCCCAGCACAGGAAGAACATAGAAGTGTTGGAGTGGGTCCAGAGGAGGCCACGAAGATGCTCTGCTATGAAGACAGGCTGAGAGAGTTGGGGCTCTGCAGCCTGGAGAAGAGAAGGCTTCTAGAAGACCTTAGAGTAGCCTTCCAGGATCTGAAGGGGGCTACAGGAAGGCTGGGGAGGGACTATTGACAAGGTTTTGCAATGACAGAACAAGGGGCAATGGGTTTGAACTGGCAGAGGGGAGATTGAAACTGGATGTTAGGAGGAAGTTCTTTCCAGTGAGGTTGGTGAGGCATTGGAACAGGCTGCCCAGGGAGGTTGTGGCTGCTCCCTCCCTGGAGGTGTTCAAGGCCAGGCTGGATGAGGCCTTGAGTGCCCTATACTAGTGGGAGGTGTCCCTGCCTATGGCAGGGAGTTGGAATTAGATGATCTTTGAGGTCCCTTCCAATCTTACCATTCTATGATTCTATGATTTAGGGCTTTGTCCTGATCTCATTTTCTCATGTGTGCATTAAGTGGAGTGGTTAAACTTGTCACAGGGGAAAGACTCCTAAGAATGAATTTGTTTAGAACAGTGAATGAGGAGGGTAGTTTTTGTATTTTGTGCAGGTTTGGAAGTCAGAGAATGGAGTTAAGAAACTTAATTGTCAAATGAAAGAAAGGCTTCCTGATGGGCCAGAAAAACATTGTAAATTAGGAAAATGGGAAAAGGTGATAGACATTTCATTAGCAGTTACATGGAGTTTCATTTTAATTACAAGCACATGAAAAAAAAATCTATGTGTGCTTTGCACATAAGCAGAGGCTACCCTTTTTCCCCTTGCATGCATCTTGGCAAGATAGTCTTCTCTACCTTAGTTTAGAACACCTTATTTACCAGCACTTACCCTGTACCATTTCCCTGCTTTGCTTTTATCAAAGGATCTAGAAGAACTTAATAGGCATCATTGAATGCAACCACATGATCTGTAAGGTGGGTTGGTGCTGCCCCTAATGCATTTTTGTAGAGAGAAACTGAGGTGCAGAGGATACAAAGGACTCTATTTATAAAGCACAGTGAACCCCATGTCCAGTAATATCCTCCAAAATGCTCCCACTTCTCAAACACTTTAAAATCTTGATTAAAGATCTTTGGTATGTGAAGGGCTGACAACATACCAGTAAATATTGGTGCAAAATGTTCATTGCTGATTTGCTAACACTGTGGTCTGTATGGGATGATTCGTAGTGTGTCACTAAGGTTCACATTCAAGGGGTTAATAAGAAAATATTAAAGTCTGTGCACACAGAGCAAAAATTTTAAGAATTTATTTGGAGTTGATATTTTGGTGTTTACTGGCAGCATATTAATGTCATAAATCTCCTTTAGTTATTTTTCTGGTGGCACATGAAAAAATACATATAAAAATACATATAAATAAAATTTTGTCCTGCATTTGGAATTTTAGCCTTAGTGATGAGAAGGCTATTGACTTTCTGGGGACAAGAGTGCTCTAATTATGTAGAGGTTACAGTTCTACCAATTTTCACAATATCACAAAATATTTTTTCATTATAAGTCTGGTAGGAAGTCAGAATAGAAATTGGTTTGCAGTCTCTTTCTCTGACCTTCAAATGATTCTGTTGAATCCTGCATTTCTCTGCTTGATGAACTAGTTGTACAAGCTGCCTGTTTAGAAAAGTTCAATTCTTTATTTGTTATATATACAAATGACCTAAAACTCACATGGAACCAGATTTTGGTTGATTTTTAGTTCACTCTTAAATCTACCATCTCAGAGTAGTAGTTACATAGTTAAAACCAGCTTTTTCAAGTTAATATGGCTATAGAGCTGACTATCTTCAAAGTATACTATTTGGAAAAGGTCCTTCATAACCTTACACAAATAGCTTTATTTCCCACAAGGCTCCCTTTATCTTGTGCACAAATTGGGCCATAAATGCTGGTTTTACTGGGAAACTTTTTTTTTAAGTATATTTCCTATTTTAGATAAAGCAAGAACTCATCCAATGTGCTTAAACTTCAGATTCCTGTTCTGATAAAATACACAGATCTTTTAAGTTACAGAACAGTGCAGCCTTGGCATTGTGAACTGCAGTAGTTGTGGCCTTGTCCATTCATTGTCATGGACTCAGGTGTGCAGATTGATGCCAGCTACCAGAAAATTCCCACAACTGTCAACTGGCAAGAAAAGTTTACTGTTAAATGTTTATGTGTTTTTTAGAACAGTAGTATTTTAGCATCTGCCCATTGTATTATTGTATTTTTGGGTTTTGTGCTTAAAGCATGAAATATACAGGATCCACAGTTTTAAGGCAAAAGAAAAGGTTTTTGTCTCATGTTAGGGTGTTTGAGCTCTTTTCTTGGAGGCAGTGGAATTCTGTTGTTTCTTTCCACTGTATTGTCACTGTTTGATGTATTGGTAAGTCTTAGGCACTGAATTAACTTCAGCTCAGTGACTTTTCATGCAGAAAGCACTTTAAATGCTATTGTTTTGTGGGAAGTGATGGAGTGAAAGTGGAGTAAAAGTAATTAAAAGAACGTGTACTATTCTTCAGTAAAGTGATTGTCTCCTTTTCCCAAAGTATGACTGCAGCATGTTGACTCGCATGCACCCAGGTGAAGTTGGCTTTGAGTTACGCAGGGCAGTGTGGCAGAATTCCACAAGTCTGACCCACAGAGGAATAGCAAGTACCTCAAAGGCTGTCTGCTATTGATGTATCACATTCAGCTTCTGTGAAAACGCTTTGGTATACTTGTTGGGCTGTAAAGATTTTATTTAGGTAACACTGATTGTTGGTATTCAGAATACCTCAATTAAATGAGACTTAGCATTCTTATGTTAAAATATTAATTGTTCTTCTTTAATTATTCCATTTGTAATGGTTTTAACCCCTAACTGTAATAAAGCAAGCTTTATAAAAGGAAGCAATGTCCTTCCCTGGGAATGTGCAGCTAACAGCTGTTCTCAATATGGTACTGCTGCCAGGGGATCTACAGTGATATCGCTAGTCACAGTGAAACAGTTGCAGTGCAGGACAGAGACTGATGCCTATGCTGCTTGTCATGCGAACGTCAGACCGGCAAGAACTACGCTGACAAAAGTATCCGTGTCCAGCCCCTGGGAGCACAGTGGTGGCCGCTGGAGGAGGAGGAGGCCAGGGGCTGCCCATGCCAGTCATAGCCAGCTCCTGCCAGCCCCTCAGCAGCCCTGCCAACAGCTGAACCAATCAGAGGAGTATCTGGCCCCTCTGAACCAATCAGAGGAGTATCTGGCCCCTCTGAACCAATCAGAGGCGTTAGTGGCACCCCTGTGGAGCCACCTTCAAGGAAGAGCAGCAAAGGCTGGATGAGAAGGAACATGGAGGCCACGGCTGCCAGTGACTTCCCATTAGCTTCCCAACAATGACTTGACAGGTACAGGAGAAAGAAAATGTATGTTGCCAAGTACTTAGGGAACCCAGGCAACTTAAATCAGTTATGTGATACAGATGCCCTGTCACAATGAACTCTGTTTGCCCTGCCTGGGGCCTCCTTCACAAGCACGGAGGGCCAAGGCTTGCTAGGAGCTAATAAAGGTCGGTGTAATGCCCTCGCACACTAGCTGGCACCTCTGGACCCAGAAGTTCCTTTGTTGCAGCCCTCCAACTAGCTAAGAAATTGACTAGCACATACAGAACTTGCAGGCTATAAATGCAGTCCTCCTATGGAGAGGGTTCTCTCCACACAAAAGCAGCCTGGCAGTCATATCTTATCCCCTTAGCACAGGACCTCATCTAAAAAGTCCTCACTCCCACTTGGTGAGTGTATATGTATATATCCTGGGTACCTGTGGGGAGATTTTCCTTTTCTGAGTGAGCATGTGCACATTTTGGTGTATCTCTCCAAACAGTTTAACTAGTTGTGCAGCATTATGTTCTCAAATGACATCCGAATCTGTAATTTTATTGTGTTGGAAGGAGAGCAGATCAATTGCAATAAATAGAGTTTTCAGATAGCTGTTGCTGTCCATTGTGTGGGTGCCTCCACAATGCCCTGCCAGTTACAGCCCTGTTAGTCTGGGGCTTTACTGCTGTTGTTCCCAGCTGAAAGGATCCAAGTAGATTTGCACATATAGAGTGTGGCAAAATCATGTCTTGATTAAGGCCAATTTGAATAGCTTTGTTTTGAGTAAATACAGGTGCCAGGGAAAGGTACCAGTATTATGTCAGTGAATTATTAAATATCAGCCTTTGATGCTCGATAAGTACAATTTAAGTATTTGGAAGAGAAAAAAATATTGGTCAAACTGTTAGAAATTCAAGGTAAGGAGCTGACAGAAAGCAGGTAGAGATTCATTGCACTACCTGAGGCCTTTTGAGAGTGTTCTAAATAAAACAAGTAGACTTTGCTTCATAAACAAGCTGATCCAACTACTGAGTCCCAATAGAGGGAATATTTTTGCCATTGTATTGTCATGAGGGAATAATGAAAACATCCTTATCTAGCATTAAAAAAAATATATAGTAGAAGTAGTTTTGGTTTGATGTAATGATATTGAGTAATTTCTGTGACAGATTAAATATTGTATCATCCAAAATACATAACCTGCAATTTAGTATTTCCTAACTGACTAATTCAGATAAATGTTCAAATATTTAGTTACACTTTCAGGCAAGGTTACTTCATGTCTGTTCAGCTCAAACACAGTACATTTCCAAATCAGCGTGCTTCATTTTGGTATTAGTTACACAGAAAGGGCTGTTTACACTCATATATGGGGAGAAAGGAATTAACACAAGAAATCAGTGTCTTCATAGAGCTAACACAACCAAAATTAATCCAGCGACTGTAACTGGAAGGTATGGAGTAGGTAGTGTTGTGAGCACTGGTAGTATTGGCTTGGTTATCAAAAAAGATAAGGGGAGGTGGAGTGGTATTGCAGGTAATATTTCTCCTTTCTACTGAATATGGAAATAAAGGATTGGTAGGAGAGTGAACACATTTGCTATTCTGACCTGTTTATTGCTACCTTGGTTTACCAGTGCAACGCAGTTTCCCCTTTCAGCTTTCCTTTTGTCTTATCTTCTAAGATTCTCCTGATGACAAGGTTGTCTCCAACTACAGTCAGCTTAGTGTCTTTAAACATTGTTTATTCTTCTTCCCAAATAGAACATATGCTAACCTATTTTATTACTGGCAAGCTCAAACTCTTTCGTCTTTTGCTTCCATTCTTAGTATGGGTAAATAGGGTTCTTACTTTTGTTGTTGTTGTGCAATTTGTTTCCTTTCCACGGATAAGGAAGAGAGGAGTTCTTTATCTGTAACTTTGTCCATATTATTGTTAATGGGAATTGTTTTCAGGCTTAGAGACTGTCACTCCCTATTCTGTTAACTGAACTGTAAAACCTCTCGTTGCCAGGAACTTTCTGAGAAAAATCTGAAATAGATGTATGATTAAACTAGCTCAGAGTAGTTAGGACAATTTTGCTTACATGGGAATACACAATCCTGGCATATACATGCAAACAGATTTTAAGTTCACTCTACAAAGCAGCATTCCTGTTTCTTCTAAAAATTGATCACAATTCGCTCACACAAGACTGGAGGTGGAATCCTGGTTCCTCCAAACGGAACAGAAACTTTTACATTGTAAGATTATTTTGTGCCATATATAGCAAGAGGCTGCTGCTGCCTTGAGGGTTATTCCTCTGACTCCTCCAACTGCCACTTTTGTCCATTTTAAGTGAACTGAAATGTTGGGTTGAGAACAAGAAGAGAGAGAGTTTTAGCTGATTTTTTTTCATGTCCCTATTTGAGAATTTTGCTTTATTATGTCTTACAAGAATATAGTTTTTCAATGTATTTTGTGTATATAAGAAATAAATGTTATACTAGCTTGCTAATATTCACTATTTTGAACAGTGTGGAGAATCACTGCTGGAATATCTTGTGCAGTTAGCAGATACCTCTTTGCTTCAAGTCTTTAAAATTAAACCAGATACTTTTCCAGAGTATATACTGTTCTCATTCAGATGATGATCTTGAAGATCAAAGAAGTGTGTGAAGTTCATCAAACTGTATTATGTTCTATTTTGCATGAGATGACAATGGATCCTTCTAGCATCGAAATCTGTCCATGTATTGGAACACCTCCTTTCTAAGCTTCAAGTGTAATCCAAATACCAAACCCACATGCTAGTTTTACTGTTTGTTTTCTATCTCNGGGGCTCCAGAACTGTACACAGGACTCCAGATGGGGTCTGAGGAGAGCAGAGTAAAGGGGAAGAATCATCTCCCTCTCAATTCTATCTCTTGAATCTTGCCATTGCTACAATGCTGTTGTTCAATAGGAGCTTCTGCCTGTTTTTGTCTGTGGTTGCTCATGGAACATTTGTATATAGATATATTAAGCTAGTTAAAATTTCTGCATGATCAGCTTCATTTTTCATGTTACAGTGAGACTGAGGTTCTAGAGCAACTAATGTTTCTTCATTTACCTTACAGCTGTTGTTAAACTGGATTAGAATTTAATCTGAGGTATTTTGTGTTTTTTCCTCTCCTTTGGGATCGACCATGTGCAAATTAATCAAATAAAATACCTTGCTTGCAGCAGTGCAATAAGTTCCAATAAAAAGGAAAATATTGAAGTAACTTTACTAAGTAACTGAAATTGTTCAAATGAATTTCAAATGATATCTAAATGAAATTTTAAAAGATACTGTCTAGACCTACCAAAAAAGAACACATTAAGTGAAGCTCTACCACTCTGCTAATCAGAGAACAGTAATTTCACTTTTCTACATGTAAAATCATTCACTTAAAAATAAATGCCTTCCATGAGGATGAATGGTGTGAGAGGGAAAACATTAAGCCATGTTGTTTTTTTTTTTTCTTCTAATAAGCAGAACTTTCAAGCGAGAGAAATATGTTTGCTCTAGAGACTAAACCACAAGAAGTAAACAGGAAGTGGTGACTGAGGGTTGGTTTATGGTACCCTCACTTCAAGAAAAATCTTACTCCATTAGCAGCACCATTAAATCCAGCAGTGTTACTCTTAGACAAAGCTCATATTACATTCTTATAAGTTGTCACAATCTGACACTACAGGAATACAGTTCATAAAACAGCACTGAAAAATTTCCCTGTGGCTGCTCATCTGCACATTCATAATTCATCTGAAATACTTGAGGTTTTTTTAGATCTGTAGCTATTCTTAGATATGAGGTTTTCATACAGGATCCACACAACATCCTGTGTCTCTGATGTTCTGCGTGGTTTAGTTTCTGCTCCCCAACTATTACTGTCTCTGTGTAGGATTTCTTTACATAGACCCAAGCATCAATATGGTCAAAAGATTAATACATTGCAAGGACACAAAATAGGCTTACCTAAAGGTTATAAGCTTCCCTAAGTACTTTATAACAGCAATGATACCTGTAGTCCTTTTAGATGACAGTAACCGGCAGTAGGCTTGAGTTCTTAAATTATTAGAAGTGCAGTTTACATTCCCCTAGTTTGCTCTCAAAGCCTCATTGTTCTGAAGCAATCTAATGCTCTGTGATAGAAGATCCAGATTTCACTGCTCAGCCTCTGAGCAACTGGAAATGCCCCTCTTTTCTCCAAGGTGGGCAATCTTTCTCAGTTCCATATCTTATAGTCTCTTCTGCAAGCTGATTCTGACTCCCTTTTGCATTTAGTCTCCTTAACACAAAATACAAAATCCTCTTAACGTTTCCCTCCTCCCCAAACTTACCTTGCAGTATTTTGGTAGCATATTAGCTTGCACTGGACTTTCTTCCCTTGAGCCTGACATCAGAGTCCAAACGAGGTCATTAATCTAAAAAAATTTAGCGGTCTCATCCTAGTCTTTGTTATGGATGTCTGCGAATCCACGTAGCAGAAACAATACCTCGCTCAGTCCAGTTCCAGTGTGCTCTGCAGACTGCTTGGGAGAGAGGCTCAGGGCTTCAATAGCAGTACTGCTAATGGTCAGGACTGTACAGCTTGAGCAGTGCTGTGTCAGTATCAGGAAGCTTTTACTGTGCCTGGGTTCCTGTCAGTGCTACTAATTCAATCACTTACATATGCAATAAATTCACATGAAAAATTAACAAATACCTAGCCAGCAGCAGTGCTTTCTATTCTTTCTCTATCTCTTTTTTCTTTTTTCTTTTTGATTTTTGTTCTGTTTTGTTTTCTAAAAGCCAATGTACCTTTCTCTTAAAATGTCTGGGTTTAATGGTGTCTGGATGTGTGCAGTGGGTTCTGTATTTCTGCGTTTAAAAAAAGGAAATTATTTTATTGCTGAATAACTTTTGAATATTAATCTGCAATGTTACTTAGCTGTTATTTTTAATACCTTGCATCAGGTTCTTTTCTAGTCACATCTTATCATCCCCTGAACTTAAAGTGTCTCTGCAGATGACAAAGTGGGGTATAGCTCAGTAACTTGTAATGCTCTAGAATCATTGAATGGTAGGGTTTGGATGAGACAGGTCGCAATCTCTTCCATTCAATGCAAGATCTATCTGATTTTATTCTATTTCCCCCCCTCTAAGATCCACTACAGATATTTTTTTGTATGATCTTTAGTAGCAATAGCTCTAAAGGCAGTGCAGAATGTAGATGGAATTGGACTCAGGACTTCCTCCTCCTAAACAGGAATCCTTTGGGAAAGGAGATCCAAGGATCCTGACTTGTTAACTTTTCTGAGAGGTTGGTGATCTTTCCTGGACACCTGGCCTGGAATTCTACAAACAGTGACAGTTTACATAGTCTAATGATAAAGAACTGCGTTCACAACTCAGAACCACTCAAAGCCCTTAACAGCAAGTTTTGTTGGAGCAGTCTTTCCTAGCACAGCTTAAGAAATTAGGGTGGAAATGGATGCATACACCCTGCTGCAGCCGTGGGGCAGGCTGAGATTTGTACCAGTTACAAAGTTGCAGTCTTTTCCTGTAGAGACTGAATGTTGAACCAGCTGGTGAGCAGTGGTACTTAGGACACCCTTGGCATACTCCTCCTCCTGTACATGATCGAGGCTGTGTCTCACCACTGGCTGGCCCATTCTCATGACTGCTTTTTGACACTGTAACAAATAAATCACACGACCAAGGGTGTGTTCTAGGTATTTGAAAAGTGCTAACCTTCAGTTCTCACTGTTTATTACAATGCTTCATCTGAACTGAATTACGGACATTAAAATACTTGATCTAGAAAATGCCACTTTCTGAGGCCTTTTACTCTCCTATCAGGTAGCACACAGTCTTTGAGACATTATCTCATGATGTTCTTGATATGCATGCTAATTACTGTCTTAGGTACCCTTTCCTACTCCAAGTGGTGTGCTCTGTTATTTCTAATAGTACATCCACTTTATGAGCCTTTTCTCGGAATTATTCAAGCTGCTTATAGTGCTTTGAAGAAACTTTCACTTCACACTTTTTTTTTGCAACTCTCTATCTTAAAAATCCACTTTAAAAATGTATCAGCAGTGGTTTTGCACCATAGTGCTCAACACAAGGCTGTTCCTTGTTTATAATTCTCATAATATGTAATAGCCTTAGAAAGCCACCCTGAAAACAAATCATCTTGGTTTAGAAAAATACTGGGTGCACTACATTGCTTCTTGTTGTAGTTGTTTGGTTTGTGGGGTTTTTTGTTTTGTTTTGGGTTTTTGGCAGGTTTTGTTTGATTGTTTGTGGGGGTTTTGTGTTTTTTTTTTCTTGTGTGTTGTTGTTTTGTTTTGTTTTGTTTTTCCAGTATATTTGAATAATGGAGAAATCAGAATAATCTTTCACTGTAAGCAACAGGTAAATGTGACTTTCTAACTGAAGCAATGTTGGCTTGTTCCTGAAGACCATATCATTTGCTTCAGTGCGGCAAACTGATCTGTAGAAATCAAGACTGGCCCCACAGTGTTATTCCACTTACAGAATTTCTTTCATTACAGATTTTGAGTATACAACATTTATGGAATAATGCATTGAATGAATTGCATTACAATTGATTAGCTAGACATAGCAGGGATTAGATTGGGACACCACAGCACACACACACACAAATTGTTCTAGTTCTATAGAACCAATGAATAAAACCACAGAGGATTCCCACTCTGTCTGCTAAAGTATGTGTTCAATCAGCTCCACTCTTAAACCCCTGCCCTGTCACTCAGGCACTGAGCTTGTTTCAGAGTGAGGTTTTGCTTCTTCTCACACACTATGGCTGGGAGTTTCACCCTGCCATCCAGCCCCCACTTCATGGTGTGACTTGAGTGCCCAGTGCTGTGTGCTCTTACTGGGCAGGATACTCCTGACTGGACTTTGCAGAGTTTCTGTATTATTTTAGTTCTCCTTATCCATTTATGGTACTCTGTTATTGTAGTACTCACTTGCTTCTCTTCCCTTACATGAATCATCATTCTGTCCATGTCTTATCAGCAATATTCCACATGGAAGAGTTGAATTTACTTGGCCAGATTTCAATGTTTTGAAGCAAGCCCTCTTGTATTTGGGATTCTGATATCTGTATATATGTTCCAACTCCACTACCAATTCAGTTACGTGAAGGGCACTGGATCCTGTAGCATGCTGTTACACTACAATTTCTGTGTGAAATCCAGCAATAAGCTTGGATTCAAATCTGAAGGTTGTTTTTAAGATTGCTTTTCATTTTTTAATCAGAATTTAAAAATCATATCAAGAATTAAAAATAGAAGTGATCTCCATAACTGCACAAACATGTGCTTCTATGTTTTATTATATCTGGATAGCACCCTGCGAGGACAGAAGTGCCTTACTGATGGAGAAGAGGCACACAGACAGTCAGTGCCTTGTTCAAGTTCATATAGAAAATCACAAAGCAGGAACTTAAGCCCAGATCCTTCTATGCAACTACCATAACCATTAGAGGTTACTTCATTATGCATGGGGATCCAGAAAATTATCAGAAAGAACTTACATTTAAATAATAATAGAATCCATTTGGGGTTGGTCCAAGTGTAAGTGATTTGTAACCAGTAGATAAGATCTCATGCACTTTCAGTGAAGGACTTAAGACCTGGCACATGCATGCTTGAGAGAATTTAATCTTTACTGGGGAAATGGACTTTAGCTGCTGTAACTGTCCTACTAGGACCCTTCCCACATATGGAATTTATGCTGCTGTAACTGTCCTACTAGGATCCTTCCCACATATGGAACTGTCAGGTGAGGACAGCCCTTTGCTCCCAAACACAGATGATTTTCCTAGGTCTTTGAATTTCTCTTTCTCCTCAGATCTGAGCAAATTGTTGCCTTTTTCAAATGCAGCCAGTAAATAGTTCCACAAAACCTGTGTACTAGATTGAATGCTTTTCTCACCTAACCTCTTGGAAGAAATGAACCAGCAATAATGGGACCTGTCTTTCTTACAGACAGAGGAGATCATATTTAAACCCTTTCAAACTGTGCGACAGACATTTTAATCCTTCAGATATTTCTGCAGAAAGTAAAGTTCCACATGCAAATGGCTTTTAAACAGGTACAAATCCCCCAAGCAGCATTTAACCTATTTCTATACTAGTTATTTCCATGTGTTCATAGAGTGAAGATACTCCTTTAAAGACTACTTTGAGGCAAGGAATAATGCTTCCTACTGTGAAGTATGCTAAACAAAACTCCAATTGCACTGAAATTAATGGTGCCTTTGTCACTATTTTTTCTGGAACAAGGATTTCAAGACTTCATTGGGGAGGAGAGGACTATAGAATAGCATCTTTTAAAATGAGTTTTGCAGTGCCATGATCCTGAGGTGACATACGACAGAAATCTGTGATGAATTTCCTGGGTTTATGCTTCTCGTATTTCAGAAACTTCAGAAATTATTTTACTGCCCACAAATACAAATTCTGATGGACTGCCCCAAAATAAAACTGGAGGGAAACAAATGGTAACTGGATACACTAACTAAATGTATCTTCTCTTATTTCATGAGAACCCATAAATATGTTGGAGCAGAATTTATTTAACGTCTGTAATATATTTTGCCCTTTATGGAAATGACTCAATTATTTGAGGTGAAACAAATGACAAGCATAGATGAATTCTTAAGCATTGCTTCTCAAGAAGTGCCCTTTATAAAGAATAAAAAAATCCCAAACCATGAAACAAAATTATCTCTAATAAACTTAGATTATTCTGTAAAGTATTATCAGGTCTTTGATAGTTTTGAATTTAATTGTCACTTGAAGTGGGGCATGATAGTCCAGCCATCATCTCAGTGGTTTCAAAACCAGTGTCTTATAAAAATTATGTAGTTTAAAAACTAACAGTGATGTTTTCATGTGTAGATGAGCATAAATGTCTTTCTTTTGTGCTCCTTGCTGACCACTGCCCAAAAGATTACACAGTAGAAGCAACAACTTTTGTGTTTGCAGAAATGCAGAACTGATGATTTAAGCAAGAAAGAGTAGAAATCAAGTAACTCTTGTCAGCAGTGATATATCAAAAGCACCACACAGGCATTCAGCTCATCAGAGTTGAAAAATCAACGTTGATTGTTTATTACACATTAGTGTAAGCTAAGCATTCCAATTCCTTGCAAAGACTTGCACATAAGTCAGTAAGAACTTTACTATTCCTTTGTTTTCTACTTGCACTTTGCATTTGCTTTTGTCCATTGGGCACACCCTGTACATTTGGCCATTTGATAAACTTTCCAGTCTGTCTCCATTGTGTCTGCCTGGCTGCTTCAGTAACAGCTGCTCCCTAATTCTGCAAATGACACTTACACAGGATGGAACTTGAGGAGGTTTGTGTGCAAGAAACAATAAAAAATTACTTTAGTTTGTAAATTCACATAAAATAACTTTGCACGGTGCTTAGCAAATACACAGTATATATACATATGCAAAACCCCTGAATGACAGTTTGGGGTTTTTTTTCTGTGCTGATTAATGACTGAGTTAAATATTTTGAATTTTATCTTAAAATTTAATTTGGATATTTGTCAGTGATTACTTAAGAAAGAAGGCAGTGAAATTCCGTTGCTCTTTGACAACTAGAAACCACTTTGGAAACCAGCATTCATTTTTTGTATACTGGCAGGAAAAAATTACTGAACTCATCAAATGACCATCCTATTTTCTTGCTCATTAAATTTAGCAATATGCTTTTGCATATCTTTGCCTAGCCATCATCCAGTGATCTCACCTATTTGGAAACTCTTTGCTGGCATGAGTCCTGAAATTCTGAAATATGAATAGTAGAATGATGCTCAGTAAACTGCAGCACAGCAACTGCTGGCAGCTAAGAGCTCTAAGGCTGTAATGATGTTATCAAGTTGTGATGGAGTGTTCGTGGACATCTGTCTGCTTCATAGATTGAGAGATGCAAATCACAGCCATCATGATCTGAGATGGGACAGAAAGTCCAGGAATCAGATCCTGAAGTAGCTTTATGAGCTTAAATTAACCCGGAAATATTTTTTCTGATTCAATCTACCAAAGGGGATATAGAACTGACTACAAAATGTGGTTTTATGGTCCCTTCAAAGAAAACAGTCCAGAGTGAGTTCAGTAGTTTTTCCTGACTAGGACTGCAAAAAAGAGCACCGTGTTGTCTATTTAAGAGCATATGCTCTAAATAATGACCAATAGGACCTATTTTTGGAGCCCAGGACAGAAAAGTGAGCTGATGGTAGTATGAACAAAAAGCTGCTCTGCTGAAGACAGGGAAAATATCCCTTCTGGTTCTGATGTTTTCTAGTTTAGATCCTCATGCACATGCACTTTGGCTGTTATTAATATACATCCATTTACTGTTACACAACAAGAACACAACTGGTGATTGCAAAGCCTGAGTGCCTGCTTGTGGGAATGTGAATAGGAAATGGGGGAAAGCCTCAGTGTTTCTAGCACGAACCACTGTATTTAGCTGTATGGGGGAAATGTATTTCCTCTGATTATTAAGGTTTTCTATGTAGCAAAACTATCAGTTCAGCTGAGTGGGAGACTCGATAAGGAAGCTGGCAGAGACAGTATTCAAACTATAAAGCTCAGCTGAGTAGTCAAAATGATGTTTTGGACTAGGAAATGGGAGGAGAAGTGAGACTAATCTGTCATTGCCTGGATGGCTCTTGTAGCAGGAGGTTACTGAAGCTGTGAAGACAATTAAGCCCTCCACAACCACAACAGAAATACTTTTGACTTTTTAAAGTTGAGGATATTGGTCTTACTGAATAAGAGTCAGGGTTTGTTTGTGCTGAAGTCAGAGCAATCTCAGAAGTCAAGGAGAGTGTTTTTTCTGGGTTATTGAGGTTCAATCTTCTGCTCTTAAAAGAAGCATGTTATACAATGTCTTTCACAAATTGATTGCATTTCATGTTTAAAGTAATTAGTTTATTTGCCTCCACTATTTCAGTTGGAAGGATATTGGAAATCTTGATTGCTGTAATGATCAGAAACCTTCTTCTGATTTCCAACCTAAATTTATTCACAGCGGTTAATATCCATTTGTTCCCATGCCAGTTTTGTCCTTAGCTAATTTAGGTTTTTCTGTATCTGGTGTTTATCTCTCTGATGCATTTACATGCTGTGATTATGCTCCTGCTGAGCTGTCAGTTTGCTCAATGAAGTAAGCCAAAATCTTTTGGTCTCTTCTCATAAGATAGACTTTCCCTTCTTGATCGTCTTTCTTTGGGCCTGTTTCCATGACTCTCTTTCTGACCAGATCTATACAAGATTCTCAGTTGAAAATTTGCTAGTGGCATTGTAGACTGGCATGGAAATTTTCCTGATTATTCTGGAAAAAACTTTTTCAAACCTAGAACTGCATCTGTTTTTTTCTTAAAAATAGATAGATCATCTTGACGGCTTATAGTCACCTTCTATGTGCAAGTCTTTCTTCTTAATAATTTCTAAATTACAGTTTACAGCCTAGACATTTTTTGTTATTATGGATTTCATCAGCGTATTGCTCTGTCAAATTTAATCATATTTGTATTGTCATAGTTCTCACAGTTCCCAATATGTAGAGACCTGAAACTCAACAGTACTGATGATGTTCCACAGTGCTGATGATGTTTCCCAGCACTGAATAATCAACAAATGTAGTCAACATCTTCTTGTTTCTGCCATGTTTATGGACAAAATATCAGATATCAGTTCCAACAACCATCCAGAAAACTCTTCCCTTTTAAATTTTCCTCAGTCTGACAATTCTTTAGTGCCCTAATTTTCATTTCCCCATAATAAGTTTCTTGCCCTCGTTACAAATTTTCTACTATTCCTTACTTCCTTCAGGTTCATTAATAATTTGTTTTGTGCTATCATAACAAGTGCTTACCAAAGATCATATAGATCAAGTCTGTTACATCTCCCTTGCTTAAAAACTCAGTTATGACAACAGACAATGATGTCAAGTTAGCCTGATGTTATCTTCTCTTGAGAAATTCAAATAGCTTTTTTTTTTTCCCCCCATATTTCTATATTTGTTTCTTTTTTCCCTAAAGCCTCTCCCTTAAAACCTTGCAGATTATGGATAGTCATATGGGTATCTGGGCTGTTAGCTGTCTTACCATTTTTCTAACCTTAAGTCCTGACATATTTTCTATTGTCCTGTCATAAGACACCATGCCTGCACTCATAACTAGATTATTAAATATTACCAAGTCTTCAGTTTCATATACCAATTCCATCAGCGGTTTGGGGTAGAAATCATTTAGTGTACCTCTGCATGAGCTTTGGCTTCATGCATTTGGAGTCATTTTGGATTTGCACCATATCTTACGTTACTCATAGTATGAATGCCACTTTCGGTATCATTCACGGCTTCCTGCCTTCTAAATCATGTAACTGAAAAACTTTTAACAATGAATTTCAAGATCTAAAGAAGGTTTACTTTAGGCAGCTTTTACTTTCCACTTTTGAAGAGCCATTTATCTCCATTCCTTCTGTGGTTTTGGCTTAGTCCTAATGTTTTAACGATGGAAAAAATGTTATTTCTGAGGGTTCTTTAAAAGTTTTTTTCCAGTGTCTTGGGATCCAGATTCCTAATGCAACCAATACATCTGATTTTCTGTCTTTCCTGAACAGCATATAATCTTTTAGTGTGAGTGCTTCAAGAATGAGTGTTCTTTCTAATAATTCAGATTCCTTTGTTTTGTGGTACAGGTTCAGGCAAGCCTATGCAATACTTCTAGTTTTATCTGCCTTGCTACGCTGTGTATGTTATGTGGATTAAGTACAGTGGTAATGTTAACAATGATATTTACTGTTCAGAAAAATAACAACCCTTCCTTCCTTCCTTCCTTCTTAGTTTCTGTTATTTTCCCTTATTTTTTCATTGTTGCACATCATCATTTCCCTCCTTTCTTTTGTTTAACATTCTTCACTGTGTTCCTTTTTCAAAGCCTCCTTAAAATTGTCCTGAACAGTAGGAAGGAGTGTGAGATGTCAAACAGAAAAGCATCTCGTCTACATCTGAAGCCTGTAACTGGAAAATTATATTCCTTGTTAAACTTCAGTGAATGACAGAGGAAATAACTTGTCACTTTGATGAGACACATGTCAAGCTACACTTGTTATTATTTCATTAATCACTTCTACAATATTTCTGTCATTGCTTCTATGGTAATGGTGTCCACATCTTCACTAAGGCCATCCTTCTACTTTACATAAATAATAAAAATCTGCTTTTCTGTTTAAGATACCAGATACTGAGTGTCTTGCTTTGTTTTCAGACCTTCCTACTAGGGGATATTCCTTTGGATTTAAAAAAGCTCTGACAGATACTATCACATCAAAATGTGATGTTTTCTCTGTTTTACATAATACTCATAATGATTCTAGTTATTATAGTCTTTTATTGCTACAGTAATACTAGCAAACTTGACCTTAATGAATTCTGTGAACTTAAACTCTAATATTCAGTGTTATTTATTGAGAAATAGATCTCTATTCCAGGGTAGATTTCAACAGATATTATCTCTCAATCCACTTTTGATGAACAGTGAGTAAGAGTTTCTGAACCTTGTTCTTGACACACATACCTGTTAGAAAGTGTTGAATTAGAAAATGCAACTTGAAACAGGTTTTCTACCCCTGTTCAGGACATACTGTATTTTTTATTCTCTACTTTGGAACCTGTCTGATGATACAAAGACAGGAGTTAATGTTAAAAATACATAGAAGCTAATTATTCTTTTATTTACATCAGTTTAATTTCATTAATTCATGTGAAGATAGTTACAGCTGGGGGTAATATTAGTAAGACAAATGTTAAATGTCATGTCTTCAGCTTTTGAGAACTAGTCAATAAAACCAAATGATTATCTAAGGGAAAAAAAAAAAACTACAAAGAAAACTACAAAGACTGCTCCTAAAATAAATGCCTGTCAAAATTATTGTGAAGTGTAATTTCTAAATGTCAGTGGATAAGAGTATTTTAATTTCTTTCATGTATCTCATAACAGAAGAAAAGTCTTAATGTAATCAAGAATGATCATTTGTCTGTGTTCATTGCACAGTCCTTTCCTTATCACATACACTTGTGTTATTATACTGACAGATTCTAAATGCACAGCTATTATTTTGGTTGTTAATTGAAAAATGTTGTCCAAAGATGTTTGTATTCATGTAACTTGTATTATATTCAAAACCCATATTAGGACATGAGGTCTTTTAAAGAATTGGTATGGAATTAACGATGGCAAGTAACCAGAAGATAGTAGACTGCTCTAAGACAAGTGAACACAAGGCAGTAGAACATTCTTGCATTTTACAGACAAAGTCATAAAGGCTGTAATGTGGTTATTTTTCTCTAGAGACTACCAGTTGGTAAGCATGTGAGGAAATAAAGTTCATGGACATTGGCCTACCCTGCAAGTATGTTGTAGTGGCTGCAGGCAAAAACTTCAGTTGCTGTTTCAAAGCCAGCTGCTTTGATTTTCCTGGTGGTATCCTATTGTCTCCTAATTTAGATTTCGTTTGTGAGCAGTGAGCTCTACTAGTAGTAAAGTTCTCAGCCATCAGTTTGCTCCTTTCTGCTTGTAGCAGGGAACTTCACTGTGGAACATTTAAACCGTGTGACCAAGTGCTGCTGAGAGATGACCCAGACCCCACTGCACATACCTTGCAGTCATGACATGACTGAGCTTGCCTGTCCTGCTGCGGGCAGCACAAATGAAACTGCAGTGCAAATGTGGTAGGAGACAAAGCGCTTTCCTTAAGCCTTTGAACTTGGATAAAGAAGAGAAAATGAACAAACAGGACAGAGTGAGAGAAGAAACATTGGTTTGATAGGCCATGGAGATGCAGAGGAAGGAGCCTTGGGGCTTACATCTATTGTGGCTGAGAGAAGTGTAATTAAAAATGTTTGGGAGGAACTGCATTAGTGCTGAAATGTGACTAATGATAAAAACTTCAGAAATATCACATTCAGGGACCAATGTTTAACTTTGGGTTGTGCTTTTTAGTCGTGGAGATAGGTAATCTGTTACAGTATGGTGTTTTTTTTCATTCAGTATGTTTCAATTACTTGATATTTTACTTTATTTATATGAAAATAAACCGCTGGAAGTGAAACACATGTACCAATGACTCAGAATTTCCAAAGCCTGAGAAGCAAGCAATGAAATATCATACTGGTCACAATAATTGCAACCTGGGAGAGGAATTTGCTGAATATGGGCTTTGTGATCCTTCAGCATTTTGTTAGTAATGTTACTGGACAATGATGAAAATTATTAACTACAGAAAGTCGCCTTACATGTCATCACACCTGATTTGGAAGACAACTACTTCTCAGTTTTGCAGTGTCAGCTATTTCTGAAATAGACTGTGCAAACTTGCAGTCTGTGATACAAACAACTAGTAGATACCTCCTGTGCTGGGTATATGAGACAAAAATGAAGCTGATCAGATTAATTCTAAGTACCATTCCAATGTTTTTGCCATTTTAATTTCTAACTGTGGCAAAAAGGGTAGCAAAATAAACTGGATAGACTGTTTTAAACAGACCTGGGTTGGACATCAAACACCTTTTTAAAAAGTTCCTGAAGAATTAGTGTGCTTAGAAAAATTATTTTCTACAGATGAATGTTTATGAGACTGTGTCTCATCCTTTAATGTGCCTTGCCTACTTGGATATTTCATCCTGCTTGTGGATTTTCTTCAACCTTTTTGGCCTCCTCCTTTTGCAGAGCAGTTTCATCTACAGTCTTCCACTTGGAGACTGCAGGTCTGCCTTTCTCTCTCTCTGATATACTGCCAGTGGGTCCCATTAAACTAATTAGTTTTCAAACATATATAAGCCTAAACTTTCAAATAAGAATAAGCTAAGTAATCAAAATAGACTCTCTTGCTCTCTATAAGTCCTCATGTAGCTGAGTATTTTGCTGTTCATCAGTCCCTGCCTTTAGCACTTGAGCAGGTCTGTTTTAGGATGTTTGAAAACATGACTTAAAACAACATAACTGCTGTGCAAGCTTAGTATACCTGCTGGATAATCAGAGTAGAGAATGTAGGATGTGTGGAAAGAAGTGGGCTTGCTGAAGATATATGATCAAGCTGTATGNCGAGGCCTCTCACCAAATGGCAGTGCTAGGGACTGGTGTTTTTCTATGTTTTGTATAAATTTAATTTCAGAATAGAAGGGATGGATCCTTATTTAGTTAGAGAGTTGCTCTTAATTTGCATCCAGCAAAAATACACTGTGTACCAAGAGTTTCTGAGCCCTTGAGAGATTTTTTTGCTGAAAGTTCTTGTAAAACTGCTTAACAGCTTCAAGGAATACTGGTCTGTAGCAGCAATACAAATATTGACAATNTTGCTCTCTATAGGTCCTCATGTAGCTGAGTATTTTGCTGTTCATCAGTCCCTGCCTTTAGCAGTTGAGCAGGTCCGTTTTAGGATGTTTGAAAACATGACTTAAAACAACATAACTGCTGTGCAAGCTTAGTATACCTGCTGGATAATCAGAGTAGAGAATGTAGGATGTGTGGAAAGAAGTGGGCTTGCTGAAGATATATGATCAAGCTGTATGATCAAGCTAAAGGTGAAATCCAGGTTTCTAGAGGTGTTGTTCAAAGAACTAACAACTTCATCGTGCTGTCGTGAATTGTGAGAATAGTGGCAGATTAAAAAAAAACAAAAACCAATGCAATATTCTGAGTGAACAGTGCCTCTCCAGAGGCTTTAGACTAACATAGTTATNACATTCTTTGAATGAACCTCTTTCAATGAAAGCGAGCTAATTATTTTTAGCTTGTTTCATTTATATGCAGTTCATAATCTGCTGTTCAAAACTTGAGAAGCTGCTAGTGAATAACTGGAAAATACCAAGACGAAACAACAAACATACCACCATAATCACTGGCCTAGTATTGCGAGTGCTTTCAGAAGAGGCTTCTAACAATGAAAAATTATCAGTTTATCATAATGCAATTTCAGCTAGGCTAAGGGTTATGACTCATCGACACTGCTAGAGATTGGTTAGCATTCCAGCTATGTGCCCAGCAAACTAGACTTTTGTAACTTAACTTTAAGTTTATGTTGATTTTAACAGAAGAGCAAAGATTCAGCTCAGCATCGAATTCAATTGTATGTTGTGTGTGTTCTTTGTGGGCTGTTTTATTCATGTACAAAATGCCTGGCTGAGAAATTACCTTTTAAAAAAAATAATAATAATTGATTAATAGTTTGGGGGCTTATTTATTTTGAGTGACATTGTAACCAACACTGTTATGGTATTTTTATAGGTTATCAAACAAACAAAGATGGGACGTGCATCTGCAGTTAATCTTGAGACAGCTTGCTTTACTTCTCCTGGTGAGTTTGCCGTGTCTTAAGTGTTGGGAAAGCAGTGCAAAAGATTTTTTTTTTTTTTAAAGCTTCTGAAATATTTAACAACACTTTTCAGGCCCTGTAAAACATGGGAAACCCTTAGGATTTCATCTTATAAGAATTTCCTCGTGTACGTCATTATTTTTCTGCAGACCCGCTACAATCCTCCAACTAGGTGTTTGACAAATCTTACTGAAATGTGAATGATTAATACAGATCATTTAATGTAAATATGAAATGCCAGTGGTAGAATGTTGAATATCTGCAATAACACAGAACACAACAATTAAGGGCGTGAAGTTGATTGCCTATGTAATTAAAAAGTTTAGGAGACTCTCTGATCTAAAACTAGCCAAGGCATTGTAACTGACAAGCCTGTTCTTGTGAAAAAAGTGCCAGAGGAACTCTGATAGCCATGTGTGGTCAAGATTTCTGCTTTGACTAAATTAAGCTATCTGAAAACATAACACTGCATAACACATACATAAAATCTCATGCCAACATTTGGCAAAGCACTACTTCTGTTCAAGCATTTGTGCTGGAGGGAGCTGACTATATACAGCATCAAGGCAAACTGTTTTGAAAGCATTTATTTTGAATTTCCTGGGAAGCCAAATGCTGCTGAAAATCCCATTCTATGATTGTAATTTACCTTTCATCCATTCCAAAACTCTTATGACATCAACGGGAGGGATGGTACCAGGTACATAAAATATTATAAAAACTTTCAAGACACCTTATTGTTGGTTGTTAAAATGATAAGAGTTTTTAGAACAGTGACTGTGGGATGAACTCAGCTTCTGTTCCGCTTCCATCTGGCCTGCTACTGTTTCCTTCAAGATGGAAACAAGCACACACTGGTGGTGTGCAATGGGTTGCACACATTGTCCTCTGAGATAAATACTCTTGAGATAAATACTCTCTCTATGAGATACTTGATAGCAGCACAGTTGAGCATTTAGAGTTGATTCTTTTGCTGTATCTGTGTAATCCCAGGGCATGCTCCTGCAACCATCAGGTTTGTTCTGATGGAGCCTAAATGTGCTGAATTAAACAGGACTTCTTACATAACTGAAGTTGGATGTTTGTAGGTAAACAGTCTGCGCAGCTCACTTCAAGTTCTTTCTCATGCAGAATCCCCACCTTAATGGCTCAGGCTTCAGGAGGGTAGCTACACACCTTAGGATCCTAAACCAGTCCCTGTTATGTTTTAGGTAGTTACAGTGTAAATGGAGCAAGTTGGTAAATAACAGCTAAATCATGCTTATTATGATAGTGAAATAACTCTGAAAGAACTCCTGGGGCACTGTACTTCTCTACATTCTGTTTCACCTTGTGGGGCTGGCTCAGTGGAAGGCCACTTCACCTTTTTCCTAGTACTTTATGTCAAAGTGTGTGATGAACAAATAATACAAAAGCTATCCCTGAAAGGTACCTGGAATTGCAAAGGCAGTGGTTGAACATACCTTTGGTTTAGAGATTTTTTTTTTTTCCCACTTTCTTTGGAATTTTAGCCCAGGATCTCCTCTTTCTTTGTTGTGGGGATTCATTTCTAAAACAGTAAGTGGGAAATATAAATCTGGGTCTTTGAAAAAACAAAACCCAATCTATACTGTAAGATGACAATTCAAGACGAGATACACATATTGTATATTTAAGTACTTTCAGTTCTTGCTGGAGATGAACAGTGCTTAAATACAAAGTGTATTTCACCTGCACTCACAGACCTCACTGATCTCAGTCAGAAATTCCCCACTGAAGTTAGTAACACTTGATGCCTATTAAAGGTAAGTAAATCCTCAATCTCTGTAATTATGCTTTATTACATTTTTACAGTTATTAATGTTCTCACCTTTTAGAAGTCTTCCAATAATTAGCTGAGTTACAGCAGGTTATTAGTAAAACATTGGCTCTCTAAACATCTTTTAAAATAATTGGACTAAGGAATTATTCCTGTGGATTTTACTTTTATGTTTGGAACAAAACACCAGAAAAAAAGCAAAGGATGACTGGCATTCCAAATCAGATCCTACATTTGATTGTACTAACTTCAGAAGAGCTCTTCCCTTCAAGTATAGGAACAGGCATCATATATTGACATATCATTTTGCATTTGGATAGATAAAGTCAGATGCTTATGTACCCAGGGTCCAGCTGAACACTGCAGCTTCACTTCAAGAAGTGGAAGCTCTGTGAGAACTCAATGTCTGTGAAAATAAGATTGGTTTTGTTTAGCAGTCTAGACACTAAGGTGCCTGACCTAATCCAGCTCACTTTGGATGCCTTTACAGTTCACCTTATTTTAGACTGACAGGCAATTTCCAATAGTTTTCCTTAAGTTAGTAGAAGTCTTACCAGAAGTCTTGGGGATACTAAGAAAGGACCCGTAATGCTTAGAATGTGACAACCTTTTTGCTAGCATGTACTGTGCTTGTATGGTAACTTGGATAGTTTGTGTTCCAATATGGTTTAATAAACATTACAGTAGGTAATTTCATTGTAAAGAAATTAGCTCTTTATTATCTTTGACTCGTTTGAAAGTTCTAACTAAGGACATGGCAAACACACAAATCTCTCCTAATGCTTTAGGCTTTTTAGGTGTTATTTGAAGAACATTAATGCTTCCTGTTAGGACAGAAATATACAAAAAAGTTTATTTGATGAACTCAGGTGGGTTTTTATTTTTAACAATGGCAAGTGTACTCATTAGGAACAGCATTTCTAATTCAGCAAACTTTTAAAGAGAATTTGGTTTGAATTTGATTACATTTGGGTAGAAAAATAAAGAGATATTGAATTAAAAGGATTTAAATTACATCAGTCACAACATTTGCATGTTTTGACTTGAATTTTCTATTGCAAATTTGGTTTCAACATTTTAAGGACTCAAAAAATCCACAGCGATGCCAAACACTTGAATATTCCATTAGATTTCCTTTCAGAAAGTGGCATGCATTTGTTGAAACCTTGCAATATGTTACTTAGAGCAAAGAACTTCTGCTTTTTTAAGGGTATTAAAGCCTGTTTGCTAATGTCCAATTCAGTATTGTTAGTTATAGGAATGATTTTGCATTACCATAAAACAACACATACTTTAACCTTATTTATCAGAAATCAGCAGCCATACGTATACTCCTTCCACTGATTCTGTTCCCTGTTAAAACCTGTTTGCTCTCCTACCACAAGCAATATCACAAGACCTTATTTCTCATTGTGGAGATCGGATAACACAAACATGAAAGAGTAACTGCTGTCATTCAGTTCTGGAAAGCAGAGTGCTGAATCAGAGCCCTCACTCAACTCACACATATTGTACACAATCCTGTGTTTGACATTGACTTAAGTTTAATGTCCCTGATGACCGCTGGGCAGATTTTTAAGTGCTGTGCAGAATCACACTATACAGCAGTGGCCAGCTTACCCTTACTGAAACTGCCGCTCCGCCGTAAACAGCCTCGGAACTAACAACACTACATGCGAGGCTGCTGCCACTGTACGTGATAAAAGCATTTGATCATTCCTGGCAGTGAACACAAAGCCAAACTGGGTCCAAAAGCAAAGAAATTAATTTGGGAGATCAGTGCAAACCTTTACTCTACTTTGGCATTTCCTCCTCCTCCAAAACAGACTTGGCTTTCCAAGGAAGAGCCATGTGAGGGAGAGCAGAAGTCAAGGTTAAAGTCATCACGTCCAAGGCACTAGTATGTTTGTATCAGGGAGAGGCATTTTCTGCTACAGTGATTTGGATCAATAGGATCATGAGACAAGATTTCTGCCTAAAATGTTGAAGTCACTTAAACATGTGTTTGAATTCATTCTACAAAGTCATTCCAGGGCTTAGCAAAATCAATCCTCATCCCATGTTGGGAAGGAAGAATAGGAATCTATCACCTTTAAACACAACGCCCTGAGCAAATCGACGGCTTTAGTCTGGCATGAAATCTTTGCAGCTTTTGCAAAGCAAGTGCTCTGTCTTTTCCCTTATTGTTTGCCCTTCACTTGACATACAGGAAGAGATGCATCAAGAGGATGGCAGGAGACATGTGTCACTTAAAGCATGCCATAACAATGTTTGCCCTGGAATGCTCCCTTGAATCTGCTTGAACAAGCAGGCATAACAAATGAATAAATATACACAAAACTCCACCCAGTTAAAAAGTTGGTAGAACCCCTTTTCCATCCTCCCCCTTGAACACCGCTAGCCCCGGGCAAGCAGTTCCCTTCAGCCCTGAGTTGGAATGCCACGATCATATTGCACCAGTTCACTTGTTGCACGGTGCCAAGGTGGCATCTCCCCTCCACTCAACCCACAGAAACTTCACAGAATCACGTTTCAGCGCAGCCCGTTCAGAGGGGTTCTACTCTCCAGTCTGCTTGTCGCCTCTTACCTGCATGTGTCCCTGGTACATTCTGCTTTGTCTGCTTCAGGTGCCCCTCAGGCCGACAGGTTAGGTATACGCTGGGGTGAGGGCACTTCTCCTGTGCGCTCGACTNCCCCGCCTCCTGGAGGCAGCCCCGTGCTCCCTTCCTCCCCGCTTCCCTCCTCCCTTCTCTCCTCCCTCCTTCCCTCCCTTCCCTCCCCTCCCTCCGTCCGCAGAGGGAGCGCTCGGCATCCGGGGAACGCGCGGAGCCCCGCGGAGCGCCGCGGCCAGCGGGCGGAGCCCAGCTTGGGGCACTGGGGAGCGGCGGTTCTCGGCCCCACCGCTCCGCCGGGGCCGGCGACCTCTGCTGCAGCAATTAAAAAAAATTCCCGCTGCCAGCCGCCCCGGCCTGCCCGCCTGGCGGCCCCGGCGGCCCTCCCCCGCCTCCTGGAGGCAGCCCCGTGCTCCCTTCCTCCCCGCTTCCCTCCTCCCTTCTCTCCTCCCTCCTTCCCTCCCTTCCCTCCCCTCCCTCCGTCCGCAGAGGGAGCGCTCGGCATCCGGGGAACGCGCGGAGCCCCGCGGAGCGCCGCGGCCAGCGGGCGGAGCCCAGCTTGGGGCACTGGGGAGCGGCGGTTCTCGGCCCCACCGCTCCGCCGGGGCCGGCGACCTCTGCTGCAGCAATTAAAAAAAATACCAAACGGACANCCGGCACACAGAAAACAAAAAGAGGGGAGAAAAAAAAAAAAAAAAAAAAAAAAAAACAAAGGGTAAAAAAAAAAAAAAAAAAAAAAGCCTGACCCTGAGCGAGCTGTTTTGTAAAAGCTTCAATTTGTTCTGGCAGCCCCTTCACTGTTCTCAGTAACCAGCGATCCGGGCTGCCTGCTTCCCTCCGCTCCTTTCCTCTCCGCCTCCCTCTCCCTCTCCTTTTCAATGCGGCGCTGCAAACTGCAAAGGAGCTGTTCCTCGCGGGGTGCTGGGGGGAGGCNAAAAAACCCACCCAAAAAAACCCACAAGCATAACAACAAAAGCGGAGCGTCCCGAAGACAGGACACGGCAAAACCTATTAACTGGCACACGGAGCCACCGGGGTGGCCGCGAGTTTTCCCCCCACGCGTAAAAGGAGTGGGTGGCACGCAGGGTAAAAGGGCCCGTGGACGGCAGCATCCCGCGGAATGGTGCCTCCAGCCCTAGCCCTGGGGTCGGCTGCGTCCCACTCGCAGTCTCTCCCCACCAGCGCCTCAGCTGGAAGGGAGCTGCTGCTGCTGCTGCTGCATGCAGCGCTGAAAAAGTTTGGCATTGCAGAACAAGGGGGATGTACCGGCTGTGGTGGTGAATGAACCGGATTTTAGTAACGCGCTCGGGCCAGGCCCTGTGTTTTGCTGTGTATATGAAGAGCAAACGTTGGCTGTCAGAATTCGTAAAAAGCATCTGGAGGCTCTTGTTCTGGCTTTGTAGTATTACTTGGTAATGCTTTTCTAAGACTTACCAAAGGCAGTGTCTCATATAGGCAATATGGCAATAGGCTGTACGTGTGAAATTCTGACCGTATAAACTGGCACAACAGGCCTTGCTAAATCCTGCAAGCAACAACTGCATCATGTATCTAGCTTTTTTTTCTCATCTTCCCCACCTCAAACCTTAACCTTTGAATCTGCTAAAAAGAGCAGCTGCTTCAATTCCATTGAAAAATTTCTGTCCCACCCATTGCATCTATATTCAGAAGCACAGAAAACATCCAGTGCTTGGAATTTGCTAGATTGGATAATTTCTTGGCTCTGAGCTTTCAAGTCTTGCTGTTAAACTACAGAAAACTTTGTGATGCTTTTGATGGACCAGAGCAATCCAGCCTTAAGTGTGTTCAAGTACTAGAGCAATGCAAAGTAGATTTCTTATTCCTGAATCCAGCACATTTGTATCATCACAGCTCTCATCTCAGCTGACTAAATACGCCTTTCTGAAGTGTTCCTAGTCAGCTAAAAAGATGGGGTTTTGCAGAACATGAGTTTGTAAAGTCGGCAGCGATGGCACAAGCAAAATCCAGCCAATTATTCTTTTTGCTTAAGCTTGAGAGTTGTAACTTTTAGATAGATAGCAACAGTGCCTGTTCTGTTACATCCAATGAATATGTATCCAGCTCGCTGAGATTTGCAGAACAGCCTAGTAGTTTAGCCATGTATTGGTGATAGAAGGAACTAAGAAATGAATATTTTTTTGTCTAAATCCCTTAAGCCGCTTTGAAAACCTCAATTAAGGGCTGATGAGCTTAAAATTCTTCTTTGGGATTGCCCATACATGTTAGACATATCTGACTGTGTAATACAAACGGCGACTGCACTTAGATAATTCCAATATCATATTTTTGGGGGTTTGTGGTTTCACTTAAAATGTGAAACAAAGAGTACAGATTTTTTTTATACATAAATATTTGTCTACCTTTGTGCTCGATTTAGGAGAAAGTTTAGATCTAGTTGGAAAAAAACAAGTCCTATTTAAACTTGGAGCCTTGGTGTCTTTGCTGTTTGTTGAACAAAGTGGTATTAGGCTCTTAAGGTTTTAGTAATCGTGAGGGTTCACTTTTTCACTCTGGCTACAATAGATCCAGATTGTCCTTTCCTGATGTAGTGTGCAAATTTCCTACAGTTGCTGAACATTTTTAAGACACACGGAAATTTCTTTTTTGTTGTAAAGTACAAGACTCTTGTTCTCACGAGGGAAAATGAGGTAAATTTGTCAACGCCAGAGTGTAGCAATATCTGCCTTTATTTTAATTTTTTTCCCTTAAATCTGGCTATATGCATCATGATTTAACTTTTTCCTATGGGGCAGGAAGAAGTATGCTTCTATTTGAAGAACTGTTAATTCTGTTAATTTAAACCGTATTATTTGTGGGTCTGGGATGATCATTTGTAGAAATCACAAGATTCCAAAGTTAGATATGAGATTTTATAGACCAACGTGTTGAAATAGGCATTTCTCCTAATGCATGAGAGACTGGTGCATTTCATTCCACATTTGTTCTACTGATGTCACATTTTGGCAGGACCTGGCAGATCCAGTAAAGCAAGTAGATCCAGCTTTTACCTTTCCTTAGCAGAGGGCTAAATCACTTGGCACTGGTCATCAAGAAGACTGTCAAAGCAGTGGGTGCATAGAGGGAAGAGGGAAATGTATGCATAGAGGGAAAATAGTGGTTTCTTCTTTAAGAGCTGATCTTTAAATGTCTTTCAGTACAAGCTGCACTCACGTGCAGTGCTGTGCTTCCACAAGCATAAAATTCTGCCCTTGCTCTAGCAAGCTTCAGCAAGATTGTCTTTCTCCATCTACTTCTAATCTGAAATCAACACGTGGTATTTACTGCTCTGTTACAGTGCAGTTTTTAAAATGTGGTCGTGGGTGAGAAAGTATTAACAGGCATAAATGTAAAGGTGAGTTCTGTAGAGCTTAGGAAAAAGTGAGTGCCAGGACCCATGCTGTTTGTGACTCAGCTGTGTTTGTGAAGATCTGCTTTGTTACAGGGCCTGTTTAGTTGCACAAGGTTCCCTTGCTTTAAAACATTTTGGTTTCTTTTGATCTGTTGGTGTGGCTGCGTTAGTATTTGAACCAGTGATGTCTGTGTGCAATGAGCACTCTAAGCTCTGTTGTTTGTTACAGCAAAAATGGGAAAAATCATGGCAGAAAATATGAAAGTCATAATGTTTGTTAAGAAAAAAAGCGTCACCATATGGCTCAACAGATTTTAATTAATATTAAATTGCCAGGGGAAATGAAAAAAAAAAAAGTCACATGAAAATGCTTTATTTTGCAAATAACTGCTCAGAATTTGTTTTAAAATACATTTCTGGGGCAGTTAGGGCTATTAGGAAGCCTGGAGATAGTGATGGGAGTGCAGGGACATTTTTAGAAATACAACATGTACAAGGTGTCTTTGGAAGATCTGGCAGCCACCTAGTTACTGTCCCAGAGCTGACATTCAGCTCTCACTGGAAAGTGGCAGATAGTTATTCCTGTAGGCCTTATTGATATTTATGCCATTGTGCAAATTTAACAAATAGCTTTAAACCACTGGCTCTGAAACTGCACAAAACAACATAACACATACAGACTTCAAATTAATGGCAGTCACCATAGTGTTCTTCATTAACAAAGTGACTGGAATGGCAAGGTCTATGGTTTCCATCCCAAGAAACCATGTGGCAAGGACAGGTAATTTTTGGGGTTGTTTTTGTTTTGTTTTTTTAGGGAAATCATGCAGAGCTAAACTGACCTGCACATTACAAGTCAGAAAAGTGAATTTGTGCTCAACTTGAAGCGTATAGATGAGTGCTCTTCCTTAACGGGGATGCTTTTCTGAAGGAGAAAAATGAGTTTCTATAGCTGTAAGTCATGTGCAACAAAGTGTTCAACTGAAGGGTTTTAAATGCAAATTGAGGATGATGATTAGTGGCACTGGAGGCAGCCATTGTCTATGATGTGCCTGTAGTCCCGCAGCTTCAGAAGCAAGACTTGGAGACAGCACTTTTGGCAACTCAGAGCTCTGTGTGCATGGCAGGTTGTTGTACCCATCACTGTACTGTGCTTCTTAGATCTCTCTGAAGCTCTTGTGTCTCTCATGTATGACAACAGATTGTCTTGCTAGCATCCAACAATAGCATATGTTTGGTTATAAAGACACAGATTTGCTGCTTTGTTCAGTAGCTGATTAATGTTCTGGTGCATATACCTTATATAAAACATCAGTGTGTTAGTTCATGTAGCCATGGAGATAATAAGTAATTTGCATACATGGAAACTCTGGGTTCATTTAGTTCTAAGGCTGGCATTTTATTAAGAACTAGGTATTTATGAACATTAATACTAATAAATATTTTCATGAGTAATATTTTCTGGTAACTGAAAATAATTGGTCTAATTTGTGAAAACATGGACCTGGTTAAAAATTAACTACTGAAAATAAGCTAACTTAGTCTTAGACTCAAGTGGGTTCCAAAACCTGAAAATTTAAATTTAGTTGTTAATACATTAATAATTTTAAATCCAATTAGTAACATAGAATTAAGGATTCATAATATTGTTAGTTCTGACAGATTCTAATTACACTTTGTAGTTTGTTTTCCAGTTGCAGTGGTAAGGTATGAATGGTACAACCACACATCAATGGAAGTGCTAATTATTTCCTGTGTAGTTACACATTGCTTTTATATGCCAACATGATTTATCTGTGTTTAGGGAATGCATGTAAAGGAGGTGTTTGAGGTGCTTTACATACTTTAATGAATAATAAATATGAGCAACACACAATCCTAAATTAATTTTTAAAAGCTAAAAGTTTTGCTAATGATGCATAGAAACCATTTAATTAACAAGACTTGGCGTAGAAACCACCAGTCACAGGAACAAATAGCGATTAGATTGCAAATAGCCTGAGTAGAATAGTAACAGGGTAATTCTTTGTTAAGATGGAGTTGCACCACATTTGTTCACCTGTGATTCTGCATCTGTCAGTGAATAGCAGCCGAGAAGTTGTCAACAGAATGAAAAAAAAAATCCTACATTGTTGCGTGTTACAGGCGTCATAATCAGAAACTCTGCAGCTGTATTTCAGGTGAAGGTCCTGTTGCTCTTACCTAATTTCTGTATAGAATGCCCATTTTTGTAGCCCCAGTTTTATGCATATGGCAAGTGTTGTGTGTGGGTGGAGAGGGGACAGGAGAGGAGTCCATCTGCATCCCTGTTAGTACCATCTTAGAAGAAATGCTGTACACCTTTATATTGGTGGTGGTATGTGGTGGGGCAGTGCTACTGCTGCTACATAGCCTGCACCACTTCTGCCTGTATCTGAAACAAGCACTACAGAGAAATTTTAACTTCCTTGGGAAAGGTGGGCTCTGAGTGGGCTTTTAACGTAGACTTGCATTGGGTTGGGCAGCAGCTAATGCTGCAAAATGTGCCCTCTTTGAAGGAGGATACAAATTACAGTTATCCATTACAATATCATCCAAATCAAATCATATCAAATCATATCAATAACAGGAAATGGCCTTCTAGTAGATCTGTCCTGCCTTTATCCAGTGTGCTTTTTATTTGTTAGTACCATAGTTACTGTTGTTTGTCCAGCCACATATTCAGTTCCCTGTCAGAGGAGGTTTTCTTTATTTGTAGAGAGGTTGTTTTTGATATGCAGTAACACTGTTCTTCTCATAGAAATGCCTTATACAAAAAGGATCCTCTGTCTGTACAAAGAAAGGGAGAGAAAGTGTGTATCTTTACTTTCCCCATGCACCTGTAGATTCCAACAAAACTACATTTCAATGGCCAATACTCTGAATTTGGACCCTAGTGTGCTTCTGGCGAAGTAAGCAAACTTTTCACTAACTCCATTGAAACAGAGTGGAGGGATAAAAGCCTCCTCAGTGTAAGCACTGCAGACTTGTAAAGTGACCATTCCTCATTTATCAAGTTAAAAAAAAAAATTGTGGAAGATTTTTAATCTCCAAGCATGTACCTGCCCTGCAGCTGCTATTATTGTAGTGCAGCATCATTGTATTAGGGCTGATTCTGAAACCTCTAACTGAAAGTCTCAAAACATGGAGAGTCCTCAACCTCCAGGATAATCAGCAAACCTCTAACTGAAAGTCTCAAAACATGGAGAGTCCTCAACCTCCAGGATAATCAGCTCCAGCGATCAACTGTGTGAAAGTTTTCACTATTGACCTTAATTAAGTATGCACTACGGAAGTTTATGACCTTTTTTCCCTTTTGCTTTAGGGAAAATTGACTTGGAAAAGGATGTATTCCCTTTCCCTTTGTAGCTGCTTTACACACATTTAAAGGAAATTATTGCAGCTCCCTCAATTTTCTTTCCCAGTTTCTAAAATCTTGTCACTTGGGTTTTATAGCTCTTGATCATCTTATTGCTTTCCTTTGCCCACTTTCTTCCAGTGATGTTCAAAACTGGACAAGTACTCTAGTTGACTCTTCTTGAGTAGGCCAGAAAAATACCTTCATATGTATTCCATGTGGTATTTCTCTTTATGCATCCCTCCATATGCTGTTGCAACACCATGATGTAATTAACCCCTGTTCAGCTTGTGATTTACCTTTGGTGATATTCCCACATCATTTACTTACCCAATGTGATTGATTAGTCCAAACAAACTGCAGATCTTTTAAAATTCTGATCACATTGTTGTCTTGCCCTCACAAACTTTTCCAGCTTTATGTTGCCCACAGATTTAACAGTATGCTTTCTATTCCTTTAGACAAATCATTGATCAAAATACTGAATTGTATGCTGTTCTGTGGAATGCCACTAGGGAAACTCTCCTACTTTGACAATGAATCATCACTAACTGTTTTCTGATTAAAAATATCAAGTCATTTTTGCCTGTCTGTAATGCCTGTTACCCTGTTGTACAGAGAAAACAGTCTGCATTGCTGGTTACTCATCCCCTTATTATCTTCTAGATACTTAATTTGTCTGATTGTTATAGTATTTCTTCTGTAATTAGAAGTAAGATTTTTGGCCTTCCCCCTGTTTTTTCCTTTCCCCTATTTTTAATGCTAAGCACTGAGTTTGTACCTTTTTCACAAATTCTATTTTGTGCTCCTGAGATTGCTTCAGTTTATGCTCTGAGTACCTGAGGATGAATTTGATCAGGTGTAGTTATTCTGAAAACAACTAACTTGCCTAAATATTTTCAAGCCTGAGTTTTCCTGTCACCAGTGTTAGTTCTGTTAAATGTCTGATCGCAGCTGACCATCTTAGGTAAATTAGATGTAGATTTTTTTTCACATACCAGTAATATTTTAACAGCATGTCACTCATTGGGGGTTGCAAAATATGTTTGAGAAACTGCATAGATATGCAGACATTTACAGGCTCCAAGCTCCTGACATCTGTGGCCAGACAGCTGCCAGTATCCAGTCTGGTTTTGATTTAAAGCTAGCTTTAGTATGTCTGCACTGCATTGCCATTACATCAGTGAGTGAAATATAAACGCATCAACTTACCTTGAAGTTAGCAAAAATTACTAGTATAGAATACCTGCTTATCCAGTTAATTAAAATCTGTTTTAAATGCTAAAATTATTTGTAAGAATGCCAAAATAGTATTAGTACCTAAAACATGCTAGACCTCACATGAAAGGATGATTTGAAAGGATTTCCATCTGATTGTTTTTTTTGTTGAGTACAAAAAATGATTTACAGATCTCAAAATGAATTTTTTTGCTGTTTAATTAGATTTTTATCCACTTGTGATTACTGATAATCTAGACAACACATATTTCACTGCTTCACTATCTGTTGTACTTCATCAAACTTGAGAAATTTCTGGATTCATTGAAGCATCCATTTAGATTGACTCCACATGGTTACATAAGGGATTGCCTGTCAGTGGAAGGTTTTATGTTGCCATATAAACACGGTGTAGCTGACGTGAAAAAGATACATGGATACCTTGTACCTCAGATCCTGTACCAAAGAAAGAAGGATTTTTGTTGAAGTAAGAATATTCTTGATCTCTGGAGAGGTGCTGCACTACGGAGGAGTTAAAAACTCACATTCCTAGCTCTTATGAATTGTTTTTAAACTACTGATCTTGAAATACTTTGGAAGTAAGTGCTGTTTTCTGTGTTTTGTACAGGTAGAGATAGGGATTGGGAAATTTCGCTTCTTCACTAACTGTGGAGGTTGTTAAACAGCTGCTGTTCAAGTTAAGACATTTTATGATCAGCAGTTCCAATAACGTCCATCAGGGAGTATTCAAGGAACCACTTAAGAATGTCTCTGGACTGTTAATGTTGGTTTTTATTAATTGATACAGCACTGGGAAGGCAAATACTGTGCCAGAATTTTAAATGGGATGGCTTAGTAATTACAGGCCTTTCAGCCTGGTGCCAGTCCCTGGCAAAATAATAGAAGAGTGAGATGGGACAATATTAGCAAAGTAATAATCAGGAATAATGTAATTTATGGCAGTTCTCATTGGTTTATGGAAAATACATTTTGTCAAACTAACTCAATAACTTTCTTTTGATATATGAGGGTTGTTCAATGAATGTTGTAGTGCTGATGTAATGGACTTTCTTAGGGCATTTGTCATGGTACCACATAACCTCTGATTAAGAAATGAGACTAATGCAAATTCGACTGGACAACACATTAAAAGGACCCAAACTTGCTTATCTGGTAGTCTTAATATGCAAAGTGGAAATCATTATCTAATAGGATCCCTTAGGAATTGATGGGCCATGCCCTTTTTTGCTTTTCTTTTAATGACTGGAAAAATATTAAAAAATAATTGGTGGTAAATTTATGTAGGTAGAATAAAGTTTGGAAATAACATTAGCTTATGAAGTGATCCATAAATCATATATTCAGTTCAGTAACACTGAAAGAAAACCCATATATATATGTGTGTGTGTGTGTGTGTGTGTGTGAAGGCTTTGAGGAGACCTTAGAGTAGCCTTCCAGTATCTGAAGGGGGCCTACAGAAAGGCTGGGGAGGGACTATTGACAAGGTCTTGCAATGACAGGACAAGGGGCAATGGGTTTGAACTGTCAGAGAGGAGATTTAAACTGAATGTTAGGAGGAAGTTCTTTACAGTGAGGGTGGTGAGACACTGGCACAGGTTGCCCAGGGAGGTTGTGGCTGCTCCCTCCCTTCCTGGAGGTGTTCAAGGCCAGGTTGGAGGAGACCTTGAGTGCCCTGTACTAGTGGGAGGTGTCCCTGCCTATGGCAGGGGGTTGGAACTGGATGATCTTTGAGGTCCCTTCCAACCTTACCATTCTATGATTCTATATACACCTACATCTGTATCTATATCTATTATCTAATCTATATCTATATATGTATGGTTGGGTTGGGTTTGGTTCTTTTCATATATATGAACAAATAATTTAGCCTACATTTGCAGGACAATGGAAACATGTTTGGGAGATTGCAACAAATAGTTGGCTAAATGTAGGATTTCACTGTCATATAGTGGCTAAAGGCCTGAAGATGGCCTAAAGAGGAACTTCAAATAGGAATCATGAAGTTATGCTACTTCTGTTAGTAGGGATGTGATAACTGCCTAAACATCTGAGTGCATGGGAAGATTCAGCTTCATGTTTCAAAAAGGAGGAAAAAAAAGAGAGTTGGTGAAGCTTAGAGAATGATTAATGGACTGGGCATTCTGTGCAGTAGGATACTCAAGGGCTTAAACCTATTTAGTTTAAGCAAAGATAGTTTGTCCCAGTCTGTATCTATATAAGGCATGAAACATGATACTGGAAAACTTTTCAACATAGCAGTTAAAAAAATGATGGAAAGTTTGAAGTTTGGCAATGGTAGATTCTAGGTATACATGTTTATAACAGAGGTAATAAACTGTTGAATTGTTTTTAAAGAATTATTGTGGATTCTCTGGACTTTTAAAAATCAAAAATCCTTGCCTCTTTTTTTTTTTGTTTATTTGTATTTTTGTTTATTTGTTTGTAATTTTTTTGTTTTTGTTTTCCCTGAATAATACATTTTCCTTTGAGTAGGAATTGGCTTAGAGTGGACCTGTAGTTGTGTTATCGGAACAAACAATTGACTGTTGTGATTAGTGGCTTACTCATGACTACCTACCAGCAAGACACTGGCAGAAGCTAGAGTAGTACCTGTTCTTACTGATTCCCAAGCTATGGTGTTACCCTTTATACCATACAACTTCCTATTAAGTAAGAGAAAGGCTGGGATTTCATAAGTACATTTCTTTGCATGTACTTATGTGTGTGAATCCTGCTTTCATGCTCAGTGTGGGAGATGGAAAGAAGCTTTTTTCCCCATCTGTGTGCCTTACCCAGAAACAGTTGTACTTGTGTGAGTACAAGCTGTACTTGTGTGAGTGCAACAGCACTGAAAACCTGCCCATGGCCAATCTAAACCTCAGTCCCTTTCCTCTAGACAGTTGATGTCACTCTGGGAGGACTCTTCTGACAAGCTAGGGCTAATACACCCCATATCAAATGGAGAATGTGCTTTCCTCAGTGCCCTTGGAGCCATCAAACCTTTTTTCATTACAGATTTTGGCCTTCTTATGCTGCACTGGCTCCCAAAGTTATTACTCTTTTTTGCTGAGCAGGAAGGTTATGCTTTGGGTGACGATTTTTCATAATACATGCTCAGTTTCAACCTGTAAGAATGTTTTGGATTAATGATTGATGATTTTACTTTTTTTTTTGCATCTGTATTGGTTAAAAAGTTCCTGTCACAGATCAGGAACTGGTTGCTGACACATGGAAAATGTGTAGGATTGAAAAGGGGAAACATAAGGGAACACTATTCTAAGACCTGACTCCTGAGTATGTATGTGTCTTACTAGCTCAGTAGGCGACATCCTTGTGTCCTTGCTTTGACATTTCAATATAAAAGATGCTCTTAAATTTTCAGTCCAACTGGGCCAGTCCTTCAGCGATTCAATGTCACTGCTTAAGTCATTTAGTATTCTTTATGCTTGATGTATCATCACATGGAGAGCCAGCACAACAATCTTTCTATTTTACAGCATTTCACAGCAAGAAGGGCAATGATGCAGAGAAATATGTACATCATCTAGTTGATAAGAGAACAGATTCCCATTTGATTCCAGCAGAGGTTGGTGGGGGGGAGCTGTGATGGACACCTGCCAAAGAAAAAGCTGCAGAGTCACAGATAAGTGGATATACTAGCTTCAGTTTATCTTTTCTCCAGCTCTCACTGAAACATCTCAACATGATTAATAGGAAGGAAGTAACTTTTAAGTAATGAGATTTTTCAGATGTGAGACTCAGCATGTAACACTAGAACACCACAAACAAATTCTGCTGAATCTTTCCTTTTGGGTCTTCTGTCATTCACAAGTAACCTGTGGTTCAGACTCATGACTTAATGCTTCTGAACATGCTCTTAAAAGAAGTATCAATTTTGACTACAAACACATGTTTTGTTTTTTCTTCAGTTAGTAACAACAGCCACCTTGAAATTTTGGGATTTGTTGATGGTAAGAGAGAGAAAGTTGATTGAGATCCTCTGACATAGAATAAAAAGTTCACTGTAGATTTTAGTTCTTAAAAAAAGCACATCCTGGAATCTGGGATAGCATCATCAGTCCTCAGTTTAACAGGCCAAGAATACTCAATTATATATTCACACCTCTGAAACAAGTGGTTAAAGTGCATGGCTGGGCTCTGAAGTCTGTTTTTTGATAAGCTGATTCTTCAAAAGCTGGCTTCCAGTTTGTCAGTGTCTGGTAAACCAAGTTTATTTTAAATTTTACTTCATCTTCTGTGCTGGTTTGAGACTAATTGAAATATTTTAACGAGAAAAATTAGATTATAGGCTGCAAAAAGAAAACAGTGGTGATGTCTGCTTCACTCATAGGTTTGCTGAGATGTATAAAAGCAAGGACACAAACATAGATAAGACAGTTCTGTCCATTGGAGTCTGCCTGTGTCTGTGTTTTCTCCCTGGGCTTCTGCTGTTCTGCTTGGATCTGTGCAACCCAACTAATCATTCTGCTTCTAATCTCCCTTGCTGATCCTCCCAACTCACCTTGCACATAAAGCAGATTCTGGGATAAGGTAGAAGAGTGGAAAGAAGGTGGAAGGGTGGCTGGGAGCCCCTCCTGGGGAATCTGGGAGGGGTATTGTGTTTCTGTATTACTTTTAACTTCTATATTTCTATATGGAGCTGTAAATATTGTAAAATATTGTAAATATCTGCTTGTATATTGTGCTAAGATGTGAATATAAAGCTTCATTCCTTTACTTCCAGACCACTAAGTCTAGTCTGGGTGAATTTGTTGTGTGCGTGTGTGGGGTGTGGGTAACTCCCAAACCATCACATCTTCATATGATAATATAAGAACCTAATGGGAGGAGATGAAAAAAAGGAAAAATATTTTTGCTTTCATTTTGGGCCAATTTAACTAACTCCATCCCTTTTGCCAAAGGCAGAATAAAAACCCCAATGAATTCAGAAGAGGTGATTTTCAAAACAAAGAGGCTTTGAAAAGACCAAAAAGCACCCAAAGCTGGAGGGTACAATAACACAGGTCTCACAGAAAGAGATGGGATTTGCACTTGGAGATCTCTTGGTGCTTTTGCAAATCTCATCCCCCCCAAATTATCCTACTCATGACAAACAACTACATAAAAGTGATTCTGTGGAGATGTGCCACTGAATAAAGCATTAAAATAAAGCTTTAAATGAGAGCAATTTAAAATAACTAATTCCTAACTGTTATTATGTTATGTTTTCACTATTCTTTTTTTGTTCACATTTAAGGTGAATCCTTGATTCTCTGTGATAATGTCTCTGCATCATTGCCAAAAAGAAACACTTCCTTGCTTTGTCAGGTTATGGAAACACAGGAGTTAGATCAGGACTTATCCAATCTTGTCCTAGCATTGTTTATCTTTAAGATCAGCACTAACACATTCTCCCTACTCCTGTTTTCTCAGTTGCAAACTGGGGCAGAGGTGTGTGCATGTAATTAGGTGCATGCATCCCAGGGCCAGCAGAGTAATAAAGGCTGTTACTGATGGTCCATCCTAATGGGGCATTTCAGATTCAGGAAGAAGCAAGAGCAGATTCATTAGGGCAAACAAACAAACAAACAAAAAGGCTATGAGTAACAGTCAGGTATAAAAACACAGTTATAAACACAAACAAATCATGGAGTTACACTTACTTTCATCACAATGGACAACTTCCACTACTATAATACACACAAAGCAATAAAAGCTGCATAATCCTGGAGCAAGTCCACAGCAGGCATAAATACTTAGAGCTCCATGACAACAGAGTTGTCATAATTTATACCTGACAAAGACCTGCTCTTTACTATAGAACTCCACCTCAAAGAGGTGGAAATCATCTTTTTGCAGAGGGGTGTTTACCTCCTCTGTGCTGTTGTAGGCTTAGTAAGTAAATCCTGCATGAAAGGCTTGGAAGGAAAATAGCTGTTGTGCTGCTTTGCTGCATCAGAGTATTTCACCTGCTGTGTTGTGGCAATGTTAAGATGAACAGTTTGGCCTCCAAAGAATTCCTAATAGGAAAGTTTTTGCTAACTAATCTGCAAGTCAGCTGGTGTCCCTTGAGATGCTCTAATTAAGATGCAGCAGATGTTGAAGCTTTTCCCCAGAAAATACCATTGATTAAGCTATCCTGTGTAGTAGACATATGCATTTGCCTAGATACAAGGGAGAATATAGATAGTATGTAAGGTCCCTGTTTTGTAAGGCAAGGAAGATGCAGTGTGTGCTGGGAGATTTGTTTAGAGAAATTCACTGCAAAATAATTAACTTGGGAAGTGTCTGGCTGATGAAGAGCAAAAATGCTGCTGACGTTTGGAAGCTGGAGGGCATGTAGAGAATTTGTACTTTGGCAAAAAACTTACTCGATAGGTCCAAGAAAGAGACAACAACTTAATTTTTTAATGCATTCCCCTTTAGTTGCTTTAGATTACTGCGCATCATCCTGCTTTGCTTTGTAACCAAATGCATAGATAGAAACACTTAGGAGAAAAGTTTGGGTCCCATCTTTCTTTTGGAATCTCTTGAACCTCCTGTCCTTCTCTGAAGTATGAAATAATTCCAACTAATTCTGCACTATAGCTCATCTGCTATTTCCATTTGCTAAGAAAACCTTGCTTAGTGTGTATTGGCTCCTTAAGATACACAGGGTATCTCCTTCTGATGTGCTGTAAATCCTTCCAGCAACAGATTCTGGATGTTCCAGTCTGGGTGCCTCTTCATAAATCAAAGCATACAAATTGCTTCTTAAGCACTTCTTATGCAAACTTTGTTTCAAAAACTAAGTGATGTTTCCATTAAGGATTCAGAAAATGCACTTAGACTGTGTAATATTGAAGCCTTTCCTCCNCTTGCCCTGCTGGCCATGCTTCTCTTGCTGCAGCCCAGGACTCGGTTGGCTGTCTGGGCTGCACTCACACTGCAGGCTCATGAATAAAGGGACTTCAATACATTCAATTAAAACTTCACAATTCTTTTTAATGGTAACAGATTTTTCTACCACCCTACAAGAACCACAAAGTGAGTTAATGGTGATCAAAATATCTACTGTACCTGCATCTCAGTTTTCTTACATTACTGGCATGTTAGCTCTGCTGTCTTATCTAGCTTCCAATTTAAACAATTACACTCTGCCCACCTTAATTCTAGTTCCTTCCCGTGTGCTCAGCACTGCCATCAGCTCTGCTACTTCTCCTTTATTTCTGCTGTAACCTGTTGAGCAGTTACTGTGAGCTCTCGAGACATGAAGCTCTACCCACGATTCCTGTGTGTAATTCACATGTTTATTTTCACAGCACTTTCTTGGAACAAAAGGTTACATATGAGATTCCTCCTTCCTAGAGCAACTAGATAATTTCAGATGTAAAAGTGAAGAACTAAGGCCAGCTTTTGAGAGTTGTGCCAGCACCATGCATGCAGTATGCTTTTCTATGTGGTTCAGTTGAAGTAAAGAAAATAAAATGTGTTAAAACTTAAAACCAATTTACAGTTTCAAACCACCTGTAATGCCTCCAAAGCGTGAACAACAGTTCTGTAAAGGTCTTAGTCTACAGCTAATTAGTATAGCAAAAATGCCTTCAATTTTTGTAACATTTTTCTTCTAAGCACTGCAAAACATTTTATAAGTTTTAATGAGTTTAGACTTGAAATACCATGATGATGTGGGTCATCACCATCATATATATTTGACAGAGGAATGTGCTGAATCTCTGAGGAAAGTTAAATGACTTGGAGAGGAAACTGAAGTACTCACAACTCCAACTTTGAAGTCTTCTTTTCTCTGAAAGCAGAGCAGTTGACATTTAAGTATTAAAGCATTCACAAAATATGATTTGCAGTTTCTAGAGCAAGTCAGAAGAGTGTGTGCATAAGCCTAGAAAGACCTAAACATCTCGTGTATGCCTGGATCCCAGTTTCTTTGGAGCAGGGAAATGAGTAATCACTTCCTGCACTCAGTAATTACAACCAGTTCTCACTTGGCCATCCTGTAGGAACTGAGCTGTTATTAGAAATAGAAGATAATTAGCTGTTTCCTGGTTACTATAAGCACATGAGAAAAGACAGGTTGAATCTGGATTGTTACCTCTGGAAGCTTTTGTACCTTTTTTTTTTTTTTTACTTAGATTAGCATAATAAGTTTCTGATCTATAACTAAGCTAGCAGGAAATAGTTCTGGTTTTATCATTCTCTTAAATTCAAAGCCTAAGGGATTGGCAGAAAAATTATACCTTACCTCAAACCACAGTTACTTTTCTTGGTTCAGCCAGAAACCTAACAGAGGATTAAGAGAGTTGAATTTATCCTCGAGTTCAAGTCAGTTGCATTTATTCTTCCACCAGCTCATATTTTCCTCACCATTTTAAATCTTAGCTGCAAAGGGAAGAATAAAATTGAGAAGAGACCAATCCCTGTACTTACTTTATTTCCAGAACAGGACTTTTCCTCCAATCTTGCTGTGTGGCCTTGGACTTCCTCTGTCACCAAAACACTGTCACAAAGCTTATTTCTTCTCATAGCAGAACAACTCTTTTTCTTTTTTTGCAAAAAATTTTGCATCTTCAAATGATTTTACTACAGGGTACCACAATGCACTGCTGCAGTCATGTATAGTCTTTGTTGGAGAATAATAAAAAAAATACAGTAATGTGGTTATATAAGCCAGTAATGTGGCCTTGTGTAGTACTGTGCAACTTGACAACTGATATGAAGAGATTGTGAGGATCATGACTGGGTGCTTGAAAAAGAAGATTGATTCTTTCTTTAGAAAGAAAGAATTAGAATTTAGAAATGCTGTGTCTAGCAGGAGTAGGGAGGTGATTGTTCCCTTGTGCTCAGCTCTGGTGAGGCCACACCTCGAGTATTGTGTTCAGTTTTGAGCACCTCAATATAAGAGGGATCTTGAGGTGTTGGAGTAAGCGCAGAGGAGGACAAAGAAGCTGGTGAAGGGCCTGGAGAATGAATCTTATGAAGAGCAACTGAAGAGCTGGGGATGGTTACTTTGAAAAAGAGGAGGCTGAGGGGAAACCTCATCACTGTCTGCTGCTACCTGGAAGGATGTTATGAAGAGGTTGGTGCTGGTCTATTCTCAGAGGTAATTAGTGATAGAACAAGAGAGAATGGCCTCAAACTGCAACTGGTAGGTTTAGACTGGACATTAGGAAATTTTTTTTCACAGTAAAAGTGGTCAGTGGCTGCCCAGGGAGGTGATTGAGTTACCAAGCCTGGACGAGTTTAAAGGTCGTTTGGATGTGGTGCTTGGGGATATGGTTTAGGGTGAAACTTGTAGAGTAGGGATATCGGTTGGACTTCTTGATCCTGAGGATCTTTTCCAACCTGAATGTTTCTGTGATTCTGTGAAGGGCACAACTGCATGATACCTGGAAATAAATGGTTTAGAGAGGGATATTAGGAACTTCTCTTCCCCTGATGCTAGTAACGCTTGCGTGCTTTATAAATTAGAAACTCCTCTCAGAAAGTCTTGTGTGTGCCAAAGCAACTTATTCATAACTTGTCTTTATACCTAAAGTTGACTGCTATTTCAGATTTGAAGAGAGGTTCACATATTGGAAAACCCCTCTAGTTTTCACAGCTGTTCTACTTGGTCTGATAAAACAGCTGCCTTTGCTCATCAAGCTATGTGATCATGGCTGTAACAGTATTTAACAAGAATGACTTGTTTGCCTGTTTTATTGTTGAGAACATCAAGCACATTGTATTTTTCTCAGCAGAGTAACATCTCTGAGAAGTTAGAAAATTCAAGCTCATGGAAAACCTGAAATGTTTACACAAAGGACAAGACAGTTAAGAAACACGATGATGGTTTTAGCTTATGTTGTGACAGGCTTAATTGTTCATCAAACCGTTGTAAAAAGAATGATGAAAAATCAAAGTTCACTTCTGCACCTTAGTAACTTTTTCAGACATTCCAGTGGCATATCAGAGAATAGCAAAATAGGCAAATAGGCACTCAGTAATGGAGTGAATTGTCAAGTTGCATTTGTAGATCTGTAAGTTATATTTATAGACCTGTAGTTATTTATCTAATACAATATCTAGTACAGACTACTTTTTTTGAGTATCTGCTGGTGAATTTCACTTTAAAAGCAGAAGAAATTAGCCCTCATGCTCTGCAATAAAGTCTTGTGTGGTAGTCACTTTTCAGGTTCTTAATCTATTCAGATTTCACCAAACAGCTACAGGGACAGATTAGCATCTAAAAACACATTATGAATGAGCACCAAATTGTGATGTAAACATCAGCTCCACTGTGCTGAATTAATCAAATGGAAATCAAGGAGAGGAAAGAGATATGGGCTTTATGGTAAGAAACAAGGCCTCAGTTTTGTCTCGGGTTTGTTTGACCAGCAGTGTACCAGGAAGGTCTGNGCAGAATCCCCTCCCTTGCCCTGCTGCCCACACTTCTCACTCAGTTGGCTGTCTACTGGTTCTTCTGTGATGGATCATTCAAGAATGTTTCATAGCAGACAAGTCTATATCCTTTTGATCGTAAATCATAGCTTTTCTGGACAGGGACCTAGAACGTTTTCTAGTTTGTGAAGAATAAGGAACATGTGGCACTTTCTAAATAATAAATAATACAAATAAAGCATGAGTAACCATGCTGTAAAATGAAATGTATGGAGAAATATCAATTGTGGGACCACTATTACATAATGAGCTGTAATTTGTTATTTGGTTATATGGGTTTAAACTGGCAGAGGGGAGATTTAAACTGGGTGTTATGAGGAAGTTCTTTCCAGTGAGGGTGGTGAGGCACTGGCACAGGTTGCCCAGGGAGGTTGTGGCTGCTCCCTCCCTGGAGGTGTTGAAGGCCAGGTTGGACGAGGCCTTGAGTGACCTGTGCTAGTGGGAGGTGTCCCTGTCTATGGCAGGGGTTTGGAACTAGATAATCTTTGAGGTCCCTTCCAACCTTACCATTCTATGATTCTATGATTTGTCATTCAGCTTCAGAGGTTTGTCTCCTAAAGGAAGGGCTGCTGTGAAATTAACTTTTTTAAAATTTAAAACTATGTTATAAACACTTAGGTAGGATTTGTCAAAAATAAGAAACAATTAGAAAGAAGGAAATGAGAAAAATACAAAACCTGACAAAGCACAGTTTGAAAAAAAGAATCACGTTATTGTCAGGGTTGGAAGGGACTTCATAGATCATCCAGTTCCAACCCCCCTGCCATGGACCTCACACTAGATCAGGTTGTTCAGAGCACCATCTAGCCTGGCCTTAAAAACTTCCAGGGATGGGGCTTCCACCACTTCCTCTTGGAACCTATTCCAATGTCTCACAACTCTCATGGCAATTCAGGAATTTTAATTTTACAAAAATAGCTCAAAAGTAAAACTATGCTTGTGTTCTGAGGATTTTTTCTTTTTCTTTTTTTCCTTGACAAAGACCAAAGTTCCCAATGGAACTGGCATCTTGTATTGCAACTTCAAAGTGAAATTTAGAGACTCAGATCTTGTCAGTACCATGTATAATCTAATGATGGACCTGATCCTGCAAATGTGTACCAAACCCACTACTTTGAGTAGTCACATTAACCAATTTATTCTTCCCATGCTACCGTATAATCATAGATTCATAGAATGGTAAGGTTGGAAGGGACCTCAAGGATCATCTAGTTCCAACCCCCTGCCATAGACAGGGACACCTCCCACTAGTACAGGTCACTCAAGGCCTCTTCCAAGCTGGTCTTGAATACTGTAGGTAATAAAAAACTTCAGGATCATGTTAGAATAGTGCCATGAGAAACATATTATTGATTACTTAGATAATCTCTCCACTGTAGTAAATCAAGCCTGTTTTTTCCAAGTCCAACCTCAAGTGGTCTCAGGAGGCACAGTCCTGCAGAGACACTGCTGTGTTAGGCTTTCATGTGCCACTCTTGTGTCTCCACTGTTTATTTCTCTGTATTTTAGAAAGAAAAAAACAAAACCCCCACATCAGCTCTTAACAATTAAATATGGCTGCCTACTTTATCAGTACCATCTAATCTATCTGTCTTAGTTTTCTCAAGTGATCTCCACATGCAACCTTTTATTTATCATTTTCTACACCAGGCAGAAACTTTTAGCAGTGCACATTTTATTAATCTGCTAAATCCAGCTGGCACTTCATATATTTATCTTCAAAGGCTGGTGACACGTGTATTCCATCTATAGCAGGGTGTCAACTCTGGGTGTATAGCTATCTATATATATGTACTATTAAGAGGAGAGAAAGGGTAAAGGAAAGAAGAGAGAGTGATTTGCACTGGAAATATTTATGCATTCTGTGACAAACATTAGCACATTATTTATAGGCAAATCTACCCTATTAAATTTTGACAGGGGGATATGTCAGCAGCATTTCACATAATCGTTTGGTGCTTACAAAGTGATCCATACTGCAGATATCCTGTAGCATCAGATGGTTTTGAATGCATGTAATGCTGGAGTGAAGTTCCTTGTGCAAGTTTTAGACTAGTAGTTTTCACAATGTTGCCAGGAAACTCACCACGTTTCTCTCCTCATGCAAGACTGTACTAATGATAGAGAACTGCTTTGCTCCATGAGAAGTACTTCCAGGTAAGGGCTTTACTCATAATGACAGACAATTGCAGTGAGCCAGAAAAAAAATTCAGCCTTGCAAAAGGCTGAAAAGTTTTGCAACAATTAGCAGGGATCTGCAGAATGCTTTGCTGAGAGCTGGAATCAGAAAAAGCACAGCTTACTAGTGGAGCAATGTGGAAGAAGTAATAAAGAGGTCATCTACCTATAGAGAACTAGGAAATGGTGTTCCACATTCCTTTAGTAGAGCAGCATTTTAGAGAGGAGTCAGGTATTTTTCCACTAGATTGTCTTTAATATTCCAGAGCAAAAGCTTTTTCTTCTGTTCTTATTGCCTTTGAAATATTTGATTATAGGAGACGTTTAGAGATTTCACTGTCTCCCACTTGAAGTTAGGAACACTCAGCTCCTTGAATGTGGAAGACCCTTGGCAGCTGCTGTCTGACAGAAGGGTGCTTGAGTACAATTTTCTTGAGTGTATGATGGCTACTGTTAGCGATGAGCAGTGTCATACAGTGATTGATTTGCAGAATCTACAACTATTTTTCCTGTCTTGTCTTAACCAGGTAACACAAATCTAGGCACTGCTCTTCTCATGACTGGGAAAGCTGACAGGGAAAACCCTGAAAGCTTTAGTAGAAGGTTGCCTTGGACTGCAGGAAAGTTGCAGGGAGCTGTCTGGTGAATTGTGGAAGGCTTAATTAGCAAGAAGCACAACAGTCAGTTCTGTCATAAGAAAGCTTGGTTTTTATACTGTACAGTCCCAGAGCTGATACCTAAAACAGCTATTTCCATCTTTCAGGCAGAAGGTACATTTGAGTTTGGTGATGGGTTGAGGGGGTGTCTTGTGTGTCTGTTTCTCTGATTTTGTGCTGCAGAGGGGTGAATCCTGGTAGGCACATGGCTATAGCTCAGTCGCCAATCCACAGCTTGTCATGTTAGGGTGATAATTGGCTTGCTAAGGAAAGAAGTAACAAAAAATACAGGGGAAAAAAATGGTGACTGTGATACATTTCTAGCCAAAAGACCAAAAATTAATTACATGGGAGCTTACTAGCTTCTTTGTATTACTCTCTTATAATACAGGGGCACAAAAATCAAATATGGAATAGATATTAAATTAACGAAAAGAAAAGCCAATAGTTTCAGTTGTTCTAATTTTCCACTGCATGGTACAGAAAATCTTTCTTTTGGGGGTTTCCTTAGAAAGTGAACTGGGGAAGTGGAATGAGGTGTGTCCACAAGGTTTCTGAAATGTCAAGCCTCGAAGGGTTCNCAATCCCAGCTCCCTCAGCCTCTCCTCATAGGGCTTGTGCTCGAGGCCTCTCACCAGCCTCGTTGCCCTTGTCTGGACACACTCAAGCACCTCAGTGTCCCTCTTAAATTGAGGGGCCCAGAACTGGACACAGTACTCAAGATGTGGCCTAACCAGTGCATGTTCCTCTGAGACAGACAATGCTACAGAGGTGCTTACTAAAAGCATGTAAAGCAAAAAGGGTTTTCTTAAGTAACTAAAAGTTAGAAAATTGTTCAAAACTAAGGCTAAAATTGCAGAAGAGTGAATGTTATTAATGGCAAGATTCTGCTCTGTGATAAGTGCGAACACAAATCACAAAGTGCTAGACTGTTGTTTCAAGCAAAAAAGAGATAAAGGAAGAGTTCAGCCATGAGAGCAAGGAAAAATGATTAGAGATGAACCAGGGTGAAAAATAGGATCATATAAAGAAACACAAGAAAGCAGAGCTGAAAAGTGATCATGAGCAAATATAGCTAGCAGTGTAATGTCTCTGAACTAAACAAACCTGGCAAGAGACCAAGTCTGGTTCACAGCAGTATGAACATTCCAGCAGGTTTCGTAGTCCTTTGCTCTGTGAAGGATGTGACTAACACAGTAACAAAGATGTTATTTTAAATGATGAAGTTTCTAAGTGTGAGTCTATTTTATAATCTGTTTACTGGTTTCTGCAGAAGCATACAAATTCAAACCACCCTGTGTCATGAGCAAGACACTCAAACAAGTGCAAATGTTATTGTTGTCAATATTAATCCAGTACTGTGACTCTGAAAATGCTATACCAGATGCTTTAGCAAAGAGGCCAAGGAACACTGCAAGGGCTAATTATGGAATAACTTGATCAAGGCAAGTCCCCTCCTGCTCAGCTCTGTTAGAAATTGACTAAGACCCTGTATTATATGACTTTATAGAATTAGCTTTTCAAACCAGCAGGCATGAGAAATCCAACATCCTGTTTAACACAGACTAGAAAACCTCATTTAATAATTCCCTCATGAAGCCTACAACTATTTAAATATAAACATATATGATTAAAGCCAGACAGTTATCTGAAAATGACAGGAGGAGGAAGAAGGCAACTGCAATTTTTGACTTACAGGATTACTGTAAGACATCAGTCTAATGCAATCATGAAACAAAGTAAATAACAACCTGAGATTTATGTCAGGCAAGAAATTTCCGGTACAACCATGAAAGAAAGTGTCAATGTCATTTTATGAGGCATTAGAGAGATTTAATTTGGACAATTGTAAATAATTCTATCACAGAGGTTAAAAAAAAAAAAAAGGTGACTTTGAGGCAATAGACATCTTTGTTTTTAAGAGGAGGCCAGAAGAATAGAGCTTGCAGAATGAAGATGGACTTACCTATTTCCATGGTTATAACTGAACCTGCTCTGCACTGTGGTATTAAAGCACTGTGACAAAACTCCCCACAACTGAACTTAGAGCCATCACCAGTCAAGCCATAATAGAGATGAGCTACAGACAACTAGAGTTTGCTAGTATTATTTCCAGTTTATAACCAGTATGTTACTGGTTATAATTACTGTTCCCTTCTACATTTCTGATTTACCTTCAGTGCTTTATTTGAGGTAACTGGTCCTTAAGTAGAAGCAATTTACTTCATTATCTTTCACACAAGTGAATATGCACAAAATAGGTTCACACAGTCTGCAACATGCAAAAACTGTGCAGCAGGAGACTTCAGCATTGGCAGGACTTTAAAACTGTTTGATACTCTATAACTTCTCTTTTTTTTTGTGACAGAAAGAACATGGTATGTGGGTTTGATGACTTGTAAAAAGCCCACTTTTTCCTGAATGCAGACAGAATTTGAAAAATTATAGCAAGTCCCTTAAACTTTCCAATTCTTAATTTCTTTTTCAGTTAAATGGAGTTAAAATTTGTGACATTTTTTGCTCCAGTGGGTCTTCACATATACTCAGAACTAGACAGGTTCTGAACAAGATCAAATTACTAATGTTTCAAATAATTGCCAAGTATTATTAATTTAATTTCTGTATGGTATTTATAGACATTGTTTTTCATAATTCTGAATCAGAATTTCTTTCCATATAGAAATGTTGCTCTTGTATTTGTGACAGACAAAACCAGCAACACAAGGATATGTGGACATCAAAGTAACCAAAGCCATTGATAGCTATAGCAGCAGTCTTTTTATATGCCACTCTACAAAGTGTGGCAACTCTGTAAGATGTGGAATACAATGATTGGATAAGGTCTTGCAATGACAGGACAAGGGGCAATGGGTTTAAACTGGCAAAGTTTAAANTACCATTCTATGATTCTATGAGATGTTACACAAGGCAAGCATACCAGTTTACTATGTTTCTATACAAGCCTTACACAAATGCAGGTATACAAATTTGCTATGGTCCTGACCTTCATCTTCCTGCGTCAGGGGTGCACAGGGATGTGCTTTAGCTGACTCCCTTCCTCAGTTCCCTGATAGAAAAGCTATGCAGGAGACAGAAGCAGCAACATACTGCATGCACATACACCTTCTTGATGTACAGAAATTATTGTGGTTTTAGAAATTACATACAGTGACTACAATCTTACAAATTCCTGTAAATTAAAATGAAAGAAGATTACTTTAACTGCCTTGTTCATTGAGCATTTATCTTTCTATGAGACATGAAAATAAAGTAAAAAGCAACTCAGAAAAGCCTGAGGCATCAGCAGAACTTCTTAACAAATGATCCAACTACTTATGAGATGCCAGTTCTGAAAAACCAATGAATAGTGACAATATCTTTTAAGAAGATTGCAACACTTAAATATTAAGTTTTCTTATCTTCCTGAGGACCAAATCCTAGCTCTTGGTGAAATCACTGAGTTTTCATTAATGCCTCTAATGAGAGCATGATCAAGCCTCAAGAGCCTAATTTGGAAATGTATTAGCTTTTTGAGTATTACCAAGAACAAGTTCAAATTAGCCACAGCACACTATGGAATAAAAATCTGTACTTAGGTTCGTCACTGTGTGTCTCTGCATGTTATATGCACAAAGGAACATTCAGACCTGTAAAAAATCATGAGATGTTTTCAGTGAGTACTAGTGCAAAAAGGTGACACATGTAAATAGCAAGGGCAACTGGTTAGGCAATCGGTTCAACTCTCTGTTGGCATCCCACAGCTTTTTAGGTTTTTTAGCAGGCAAATGTGCCACAGTGCAGTTTATTTTTCCTTTTACACAAAATTACCATTTTTAGAAGCTACATTTTCGATGTGATACATCTTGAGTTTATGGGAGGAGGATGTGTGTCTGGATTCTGTTCTTGTGTCTTCACTATTTATGCATGAATAAAATAATCTGGAATGCTACCAGATCCAAAGAACTAGTTCCATGTAGTTGTATGAAAATAAACTGATGGCTTTGTATTTATGAGGCTCCTTTAATTGCTGTTTGATGGTAGACCTCACCTGACTTGGAACAGACAGGCCTGACAGACTTGAGAGTTCCTTGATTCCACGGGCATTGGTGCGTGGCTCTTCTTTCTTGGTGGAGGAGTTTGCCTGTTTAATTCCTGTGATCCTACAAGGGCATTACAAGGCAGTGTTATACAGTGCTCAGAATAAAGCCAAGAATTGCTTTTCTTCCAGCAAATTGTAAGGAGCTGTCAAAGAAGCAGTTGTCAGTGATGTCTAGACACTTAGCCTTGACACCACATCTATCATCAACATGATCTACACTTAGGCAGTGTTTCCTGCTTTCTTAACCTTTCAGCATGTAACAGTCTATCACCACTGTGATCAGGTGAATAGTAATAGAGTCTTAGTGCTGTTCTTTTCCCATTTGACCTTGGAATTTCAATCCGCAGGGATTCTGTCTTGCTCTTTCACATGGTTAACTTTTTACTTTGATTCGAAAATGAATTTTCTTTAACACATAGCACAATACAATTCTTTCTTCTGCTTGGTTTTTCTTTATAGTTTCCTGAGTTTCCTAATTCTCTTCTACAAGTCTTGTGCCCTTTTCATCCATATTTTCATGTAAAGCTAGGCATTCCAGTCTCTGTAATGTTCTCTTTAACTTTTGCCTAGTGTTTTCCATGGCATATGTGAAGGATGCAGTGTTCCCATAACTTCATCCCAGAAGACTGAACAACCCAAACCATATGTTTTGCTCCAGCTTTCTGTAATACCCTAGTTTAAAATGTTTTCCATCACCAGTAGCCTGGTTCACATCTTGTTTAGCTGATGCCAAATTCGTTCTGTGTAAACTCCCTTGTCAAAACTGGAATATCCTTCTTCATACCATTTTTTGATCTCTGCTTAGAGATTTTTGCCTTCATGTTTGTCCCCACATGAGGTACTGAGAGCATTTTAGTAACTACTACAGTGGAGGTTCCTTATCTTCATTTTCCTGCCTGACATAAAATTGTTATAAAAGTGACACCCCTGGTGACTGTGACTTTAACATAGCCTCTCCAGTATTTCCTAGAATCCAATCCTAATGCCCACTGAGGTGTCACCCCCCAGCTCAGACCTTCACCTTGTGAGAGTTTTGACTGAGCATTCACTGGGCCTGGTACAGTCACAGTTCAGTAATGGGAGCCTAACAAATATAAGCAATTGTTTATGTAAAGTAATAATTTTTTAGGTCTTGAAGACCCAGTTCAAATGAGCTGTGCAGTTATGAGCTTGTTAAGAAATGAGCCATTTGCCGACAGTATCCTGGGCTAAAGGTCTGTGATGGTTCTTCTGAAGCAGTGCATTAGGCACTTCTATAAAGATTAAATATCCCAAACTTAGTTTGAAAATTAATTGGATAAAAACTTGTCAGTGAAGACAGTGTTGCTTGCAGCCATGGAGGAATCATACAGCTATTTCTTTGTGAGCTGCTCTAGAGTCAAGGCTTCTATTTCATGTTCACTTCACATGTGCCTGGTGTTATATAAGAGAGATCTATTTTAGAAAGCCTATAACATTTTAATATGCAGTACAACATAGGAGAAATGGAGAATGATTAAAGAGGGATGACTATTTTGTAAACAAACTCTGAGTATCATTACAGCCTTTGCAGCAATTAATAGGTTATATTGCCTTATAGACTTGTGGGAAGGATACTGTTACATAAGGAGAAACTGCTTAGTGCTTTCACTCTGTCAGTCTGTACTTCCTCTGTTACTGGATCTGTACAGAGCTGATTGGATATGAGCTGATTTTTCATGCTTTCACTCTGTTTTATAGCTATTACAGGATCTCTGTGCATGTTGCAGTTCTGGGGTCTAGGCAAAAGGGTTGCTCCTGCTGTCTTGGCTTAAGGACCATGAAACGAGCATGAAAGTTGGTTAGTTAGCATGCATAAAAATTTCAAGCCAAAACCTCTTCTATTTTATGCATCTTTCTTTGTCCTCAGAGAGGCTCTCTGCCATTTGTAACTTCCTCCTGAGAAATGCCCTACCTGCATTTCCTCATACCTTGCCACATACCCTGAAGCAAAAAGAAACATCCAAGAAAGGATGGGAATCTTAAGAAACGCTGAACAGCTCTAAGCTTTCCAAGAACTTTTCTGCTTGGGGAAATCCTGCAGATTTTAGGATTGATTTCTTTCTCCAAAGTAACATTTTGCATTTCTGAAGCTGAATATCAGAGTATCTAAGTAAGGCTTAACTGCTGCAGCCAGTAGCTGTGTTTGCAGAGGAACAGAGTGTGCATTATCACTGAGGGCAGGTTGCATTACAATCTGGCTAGTGACCCAGATGTATATGGGAACTGTTTACCCGTGTACAATATGCTCCTTTCTAGTAGCTTAGTAACCAATGGAAAGCAGAGAGCAGAAACTGTCACTTTGAAAGAGCAGAGAGTAATTTAAATCCACCTGAGGCTGGTTCACAGGGACTATGTGCTTCCACTTCTTAAGCAACATGATACCCAGTACACTGGGCTGAAATGCCATGTTACTGTTCATGTCAGTGGGGATTATGTACGCAGTAATGAGAAGTCGGCATTACAGACATGACTTTTCAGTGTGGGCTTTTCTATTGATTTATTTTTTTACTTTATTTTGTATCCATGGACAGTTAAAAATTTGTTCTGCATGAGCTTCAAAAGCACAAAAGAAAGGCATTGTGCCAAGAATCGGGGAATTGAAGGTTTTTTCCCAGCTTTGCCACTGATTTGCTGCTCTGTGATCTTGGAGAAGACATTCAGCATGAGATTCAAGTGAAATCATTCACCCAAAACAGTGATCCTAGGTCCCAGTAAGCTCCCAGTAACTGAACTAAGCACAGACATTGCAGTTTAGAGCTTAATTCATTTCACCTTAAGCAGATATCTTAATCCTACTTATTTCTCACAGCGATAAAGGGCAATTTAGCATTAGTTTAGGGCTGTTAAATCTATGTGAGAGGTTCCTGTCTGTCAGCTCATATGAAGCATGTGAGATTCACACATGTAAGGTCAGTGTCAGGTGATGATTTGCCCAGTTAGTTCACACATTTTGGATCTGACATAGCTCTGACTGTCTGCATTCAAAGGCATCTATATATGTGGTAAAATTACTGCAAATTATTAACATTATTAATGAATATCTGATAAATGTTGTTAGGAAACACCTAGCTCTGAACTCAGCACTTTAGTTAATGATAGGCAGCACAAAAAAAGGGGATGGGATGCAATAGGGAAAATAAAAGCAGCATTAACAGGCTCAGGGCAGAAATACTCTATGCAGCTGTTGCTGCTGACATCACGTCATCGAACCCATAGTCCTAGACTTAAAATGTTCTTAGATTGCTGTGCTTTAGTTGATCATGTTTAAATAGAGATGATTTTACTTTCCTTTATTGGTGAGTAGCTGGAACGATGAATAAAGACTGTAAGGTGTTCTCTGAGGGCAAATGATTACCATACTTAGCACACATACTGTTATTCATGGCTGCACTTCAGTTGGGCAGCCGAGTGTGATAGCTCTTTCCTATGCTTTTATGCCAACAGAATCCAGATAGCCTCGGTGATGAACACTATTTACTTTATGACTATTAAAAGTAATGATTTTTCCCCTTTATGATATTGTGACTTCTAAAGCAAAAAAAAACCCAGCTGCATAAGTAAGATTCTGGTGTTCTGCAATTATTGGCAAGTTACAGAGATGACCTGGGTAGGAATATGCATGGAAGCACAGCAGGAGAGGTTGTTTCAACTTGCTGAGGTTGTACTGCTGCCCAAAACATTAACTACAGCTTCACCACCAGTGCTGAAAAAACAGCAACTCCTTTCTGGAATTTAAGTGAAAAAAAGGAGTTCTGAAAAATCTTTTCATTGGAAGAAAAAAATCTTTTCATTGGAAGAAAATAATCTTTTGTGGAGTCGAGCTTTTAAAGGCAGCTTGGAAACACTTGTTTTCCATTACAATTCACAGAAATGGTGTGCTTTGACTTTTGGGACAGCTTTGTCGACCTGGACAGGCTGCAGAGGTGTGCCCAGGCCAACCTCATGAAATTCAACAAGGCCAAGTGTAAGGTCCTGCACCTGGGTAGGCACAATCCCAAGCACAACTCCAGGCTGGGTGNGGGAGGTGTCCCTGCCTGTGGGAGGGGGTTGGAACTAGATGATCCTTGAGGTCTCCTTCCAACCTTACCATTCTATGATTCTATGATTCTATAAACCTAATCCATACACTTAGTCACTTTAGCTTGCTCTCCTGTTGCTTTGCACAAGTCACACCCATTATGGGGAACAGTGCCCTGAAAATACCTCTTTGACTCTTTGCAAAAACCATCCATTAACATCAGCTTTATTGTTCTTATAATTTAATCTTACCCAAGTAATTTATAAAGGGGTGCCTGCTATCAGCTGTTCAGCTCAATAGGCTCTAGTGCTCTCCTGGCACTGTGTGCCAAGAGGCACTGGACTGTCAAAGCTAATACATGCTTCATTACACATGATAAGATATAAAAAAAGTAGTAATATTACAGTGGGGAAATTAAAGTACAGAATTTAAGTGGAGGCAGAGTCTAGGCACTGTTATTATTAATTACTGTCTAAATATTAATAGAGGTTTTGTCATTCCTAGATAGCCCAGAGAAGAATAGGACATATTTGGATGAGGTGCTGTGTCTTAGTTGTTTAGAGCTCAACTCAAATGAACACCAGATGGGCAAAGGAAGTATTGACTCCATTTTAGAGGGGAAGTGAGGCACAGAATTTAAAATATGTGCCCACAATTGCACAGGAACTTTGTGTGAGAGTCAAAAGTGGAGTTCACATGTGCTTAGGCTCCAAGCTGTATTTAAGAAGATCCTTTTCTGTATGAGATGTCTAGATTCTTGTCACTGTACCATGTGGACACTGCATCCTCACTCAGCTATTTCATTCCCTGAGGCTTTTCTATCCCTCTTCTTCGCTAGCACTCAGAACAGGATTCCTAAAGAACTGCAAGCTGGGCTCTCTAAATGCTGGGGCTGTTTTGATTTTCGTTCTTCCAGTTGTGTCAAAACTGTTTTGGGGTCAACCTGTCTCCTGAAAAAGAACACAAAAGCATAGTGTGTCTGTGTTTAGATGCATCCTGAATACTTATGTCTAGATCATAGTAGTAGATATCAGGCAGGCTAAAGCTGCCAGTCAGATTTTGCTGAAAAGGGTATGGAAAAGGCAGGAAAAGTGGCAGAGGACTTTCTTCTAGTTGTGGACATGAAACTTGAGAGCTTAAGTGTTTATATGGCATCTCTCCAGAACATGTTTGTGACAAGAACACTAATTGGTTATATCAAATTATTTTTCCAAAGGGAAGAGAACACTGAAGTCTTGATTTCCCAATGCCTGGCCAGTGCTGTAACATACTTTGTCTGTAAAAAAACATTACTGATGTTACAGAAATAGAAAATTTGTTTTATTAAGATGTAACCATTGGACATTTAGATTCTTTATTATCAAGAGCATTAGGTAGTCAATTTTATTAATGTACAGTAGATGGAACCTGCCACCAAATTTGCATAGTTGTGCTTTGCACTCATTTCATCTAGTTATAAATGGCTAAAGAAAGATCTATGGCAAAAGAGAATCACAGATGTCTAGGATATTGAATATGGATGCATTGTGAAAATAACTTCCAAACTGATTAGCAAATGAGTGCACTGTGACTGATAACCTTTTATGGGTGTCTGTGATTTCAGACTAGTTCTCAAATTGCTGGCATTCAAATTGTCCTGGGAAAAATTGCTTCCAAAAAAAAAAGAACTCTGATTCAAGGCTCGAGTCTTCCACAGAGTCTTCTAATTGTATGTCTCATATCACTGAAGCCTGCTGGGGCACAACTTGTCCCATAAGGCCTGTATTGAAAATAAGGAAAGTTTCCACAATCTCATCATTTCCCAAATTCATAGGGAATTTACCAGTTGTATGGCATACAAATATTCAGGTCTTCTCCCCAGTGTGTCAGAATATGCTATGAATAATTTATAACTTCAGACTGAAGTCTTGTCCTTTCAGCTTTGGAAATGTATGCATCAACACTGACTTCTCTATTTCCTGCTGATGAAACTGTAGCCTAAATATTCTTGGTTCTAAATCACCTGAGGAGGCTCAGGACACCAATGTAAACACATCCTTGGTGATGTTATAGCAGCGGATGTTAAAATGGAATTTAATACCACGTGTAAATTGCTAACTGCAAAAGTAGAATCCTTCCTATGCTTGGTCTCTGCAGCAAAGAATAGCAAAGCTGTAATTTATCCAACATGCTAGAACCTGGCTGTAAAGCACATTAAGATACATATGAAATTTGCTGCTTTCTAGATGAAGTTCCAGCTTTTCATTCCCTCCCATCAGACATGACCTGGACTGTTTTATCACATCTATTTTTGTTTCTAGAAACATGTTTCTCTTTCCTATATAGAAATTCCTGTCTCAGGACAGTACTGATTTTTAACAAGGCTATCAAAGTGTGAGATATTTGTGCAATTGTATGTGTGAAAATAGATTGGTGCCATAATTTATGACTGAATGTTAATTATAATAGGCAGTTGGAAAACTGAGATTCTAGTTAAGTGCTTGTCAGATTAATCATGGCCTTTCTTGTTGCTTCTAGAGAATATATGGGTTGTACCATATTTTACTCTTCTTTTAATTTTGAAATCAGTGAAGCTTCATTTCAAAAGAATTTGTGGTAAACAGTTCTAGAAAGAAAAATAGTTTTGAGGGTGAAAGTAGAAGTATAGGCCAGGAATTTTCATCCTCTAATCATTGTAAAATAAGCATTGTTAGAATATTTTCCAGTATACATAATTACCTATGCATCCATAGGCCTCTTTTCTTCTATGGCTAGCAAACCTGCACTGACAATTGCAATGTTGTATTGAACAGCACAGTGCTTGATTTTCTATCCATAGACAAACCTGCTAGGCATTGCTGGGATCACAGTTTTTGACTGATATTAGAAACCAACAAAAGCATCTTGACATCCTGCTGAGTGTTTGCTTAGTTAAAGCCCCAGACAGATACCAGGTGATTCAAAGCCAGCCTGTTTTCATTTCAAAAAGAACCAAGTAAGAAGTAGGAGTAAGGAATAAGGAGTAAGGATCAGGTCTGGTGTCATTCAAAATACTGATGGTGTGAACACAGCACCTGAAGGCACAGAACCCACAAGTTAATTGATTAACATCATAACTAGATTTTTGTCTTTACATTCTTGGCATGTGGCTCAGTTCACATGGTTAAGGATTTGTGAACTGCTGCAGTGTTAAGTGGCTCTGCACTGTACATAGAAGCTACACAGGGGCTGGCTCAGTGTGGGTCAGTACACAGAAGGAGGAGGCAACGTAGTGATAGGCAAGCCAACGCATCTGGCTTTCCTATGAAGAAATGAAGCTTAACAATTCTCCACACAGAGTGCATTTAGCCCCAAATTAGTGTATGTGAAGCAAAAAGCTGCAGGCAGTGAGGACATGCTAGGCTTTTACAGAGAGGTTGCTTCTCTGGGCATGCTACTGAAACTGGGAGAAACCATGCTTCAACTGAAGCCTTCAGGAAGGGTTTAATTGAATCATTAAGATTGGAAAAGTCCTATAAGATCAAGTCCAATCATCCAGCCAACACCACCATGTCCACTAAACCGTGTCCTGAAGTGTTACATATTTTTTTAACACCTCCAGGGCTGGTGATTCCACCAGCTCCCTGGGAAGCAGGGAGATGCTGCTGGACTTTGTCTCTGAGCAATGGGGGAGCAGTCTCTAAGCAACTGGCTGTTGTTCTTGAAGGAGGTGCAGGTCAGGCTGCCAGACGCTGCTGTGGAAACTAAAGGTTGAACCTGAATAAGTTGTCTCACTGCCCTGTCCTTCTCTCCTGTTCCACTGACCACTTTATTTGGATGCAGAAGCCAGGAAGTGCAGAGAAGGTGTGCCTCAGCCACACATCTTGGTTTGGGAAAAAGAACAGAGGAAGTTGCAGTAGGAGTGAGATACATAATCTTGGAGGTTTTGCAACAGTTTTACCAGAACTGAGAAAGGAGCACAAGACTTGTGTGGGAAAGCTCTGACATATCCAAATTGAGATGTTTGGAGGATCACAGCAATTTCCTTTGGATTTACCCACAGAATCTAAAGATTGACTTTCTGTTTTCTCCGATGTGCATGTTCTATTTATATCTTTCTTCACTCTGCTTATAAACTTCTTTTTTTCCTACGGTGTACTTCACCCTCTCCCTTATTCTCCTCAGGTTTGCAGTTTTGAAGTGCTAAATTAGGGTGAAAATGCTCCAGTATGATTTTATATTTATGAAACTGCTGCAGGTATGAAAGACCCACTTGTCTGCACAAGAATAAGTAGCTAACAGTTTGGTGAACAGGAAAAAAACCCAGTGTGTAATCTCTGACATGAGGAAACTACTGTAGTTTGACTTGAGCATTATGCAGTCTGAGATCCTAGAAATACATAAAGGAAGCATAATATAAATGAGAATTCTCTACTTAACGGATTTGTTCATTATTGTTTCCAAACTGATTGTTTGCTTCACAGTTGAGATCAACTGTATTTTATTTACTGGGATAATGTATGTCTGACAAAGAAAGAAAACTGAGAACAGACTTTGAGACTTCAGAACACCTGGACAGATTAGTTTTCTCTATAATGTTACTCAAAATTATCTTGCTCCACTCCTGGTAAGATCACTCTGAGGCAGGTGTTACCTATCTGCCTGAGTGAGGAGAGAAAATGAAACACTTACTGCATGCCTCAATGTTTTCTTTTCTTCCATTTCAAACACCAAATGGGATCATTTAGGTTAAAAACTCTCAGTAAATGACAGGTCACATCCAATTGGAAAAGGTTTCCCTGTGTGAGATTTTCTGTAGGCTGAAGATCAGTTTGCCCGTTCTCAGCTGCATGTTTTTGAGAAGGATCAGAACTGCCATCTTTTGCAACCCATAACATTTACAGTGCCTGTACTTGTCTGCTTCATGGCTGTGGGAGGTGCACCGTTGGCAGTGGTAACCGACAGCAGGGGCTGAGAGCATCTGCAGGAGGGGAGGCAAAACTGGCACGCAACAGTCTGCTTCAAGCCAAGGCGTACCAACAGGGAAAGACTGTTCTGTGTCAGATTCAAACCACAGGAGGCAGTGCCTTCCCTTAGGAGCTTTGCTTACTAACCTACTTAGATGATGGTTGAATACAGAAATCTCATCCTCAGACTACTCTTTCCAGAAGGCATGTGCTTCATAGGTATTTTATTAACTAATATCTGATCTCATAGCCTAGTCTCCGTAGTTATCAAATCAAACACGTATTGGGACAAAGTTGTTACTAAAATCTTTATAATATTGACATTGTATGGATAAAAGTAGCAAAATTTCTGAACAAGTTATTTATCTGCAGAATTTTCATCTCAAATTCTAATATTTTAGAGATATTGACTTTTTCTAAAAGAATTATATTTGTAGTTTTAATAGTGACTGGGTGATCTATGTACCCTCAACCTCAGCTGGGACCCAGTGGATTCTGTTATGAAAAAGAATGTTTTTTCTTCACTTCAATCAGAGCATCAAGTATTTTCTGTTGTGTTGGACCCCAAAAGCAGAACAGTTTTTTCTCTCTTTTTGCTTCATCTGCCACAAGAGTTGTGTAAGACAGAAAAGGCAGGGCAAGAAGAGAACAGGGTAATGAACACAGTCAGTTCAGAAATGAGATTTGAAACTTCCGCAAGAGCATAACCAGGCCAAAAGCTTTCCAATGAAATATGTGAGTGGGTAGATCTGCAAGTTGTCACAGGTCAGTTTTCAGTAGACCTGTGCCAAATTGTCCCAGTTGGGTGATGGCCCTAGCAAATTCCCTTAAGCTTCTAAACCAGCAGATTTCTTTGCATTGGTCTGATATGATCTGAAACTGGACAGATCTTATTTACAGTCTTATGTCATATGAAAAGAATGTTTATTTCTTTTATGTTTCCTGCAGGCATATATCTCACTAGAAACCTCTAGATTCATCTGCCCCCAAAGAGTCAAATTTTACTGTTGAACTTTGGTAAAACAAAATGGAGTCATTCAACATTCTGCTGGTGTAGCTGGAAGCAGAATGCATCCCTCAAATTTGTTGATCTCCTATGGGTTACCTTATGCTAGCATGAAATCAGATCTAAATGGTGAAATGAAGGCAAATAAGGCTGTCTGGCAAATTAGTGATAGATCCCATCCATACTTGAGAACCAAACCTAAAGCTCTCATTCTCTTTGCTACTGCTATCTTTAATTATGGTAGTTAGACAGATGGAAAGATCATTGTGCTGGTTTTAAGAGGTTTGTGCCATGGTAGCTTTTCTGCCAAGGGTAATCAGTTGCATTAAGGAATTTGCCAGAAAGAACAAAGCTGTCTTATTTATAGTTAGCTAAGTTCTAATTATTTCTCCTAAATGGGCAGTCAGAAAATAATGTGTAAACATAAAGCAAGTGTAGAACAGCAATTACTACACAGTGGAGAGCTTCTTCCAAGCTGTATAATATTTTCAAGCTTTACCATGTCACAGAACAGATCCACTCAGATTGGGCAGACCAGAAACCTGTCTTAATTTTTAATCTCCCATTTCTCCCTGTCACACAAATAAATGGTGTGTTCCTGTTCCAAACTAATAACGACCTCAAACACCTTGTGTCATGGGAAATAGATCTGGTGCTAATAAATATTAAAACAAACCCTGAGTTGTATCTTTAGCCCTTGATAGGATTCATGTATCAAAGCCCAAGGAAATCAGAATTAATACCAGTAAAGATATTTCTGGTTAAAGAAAGCTGTCTAAAAGATCTCATGTACTTAATGTGCCAAACTCTACACAATGTCTTGTTAACAATCTTACATTGGAAGATTGCTGAACACTTGAAAACCTGATCTCAGTTTTCTCCTAAAACCTAGTGTCAGTGATCACAACTGCAACAGTCTGTGCTGGGGCAAGCTGTCTATCTTTTCTGGGTTTCAGATCAATGGAGTGAAGACCACTTGACTAATCTTTTGTGGTAGATTTTAGTGGTAGAAAATGAAATGAAAAGTGAATCATAGAATCATAGAATGGTAAGGTTGGAAGGGACCTCAAAGATCATCTAGTTCCACCCCCCTGCCATAGGCAGGGACACCTCCCACTAGTACAGGTCACTCAAGGCCTCATCCAGTCTGGCTTTGAACCCCTCCAGGGAGGGAGCAGCCACAACCTGTGCCAGTGCCTCACCACCTTCACTGTAAAGAACTTCCTCCTAACATCCAATGTGGTTATTTGGGCTATCCAATAAAAGTATGCATGAATACAGCAGAGGTACCTTTCCATTGGCCTGCTTACCACAGCAACCCTTTCTCATCCAGGGTGCAAAGGACTGAGGAAGGTGGCAGGAATTGCTGAGGAAGGTGGCAGGAATTGCAGCAGATGTGAGGCTGAGAAGTGGTCAGACAAATGGTGGAAGAGGCTGTCAAACAGCTCAGTATAGGAGGTGTGTGAGTGCCACCATCTGTGGTCCTTCAGTGTTGCTTATAGCCTTCCAGAGCCTCAGGTGAAAACATACCTACAGGTAAAGGAGAGAAGCCCTTTTTATTGTTCACTAGCTGAAGGAGAGAAGCCCTTTTTATTGTTCACTAGCTTCCAGACACTTCAGTGCTATCCTCACCAAATGCAGACTCACAAAACAGATTTCCTTCACTGCCTTTCCAGTGCAATGAAATTTTCATTATGAAGGTTCTCCAAAGTAAACCTTCTTTTAGTTCTTGGAACTGAGAAAAAGTGATAGTTGCATGATTTCAATTCCTGTCTTAAGAGGTGGAAAGGATGCAAATGGTAAAACCTTATTTATATCAATACAATCATTTATACTGTAATAATCACATAACTGAGCCTCTTCAAAGGATTTAGGACAGATATCTGGAAAAGCATTCTGTCATCCACCTTTGATGAAAGCTTCAAGGCAAATAATAAATGAGCAGATGAAACTTTCTGTAGAAAGTGATGTTTTCAAACAAGTCCAAGTAACATCTTCAGCTTCTGATAGCAGTGTGCTAAAAGCAAAATCAGATCATTAAAAATAAAGAGGGTACTTCCAGATTAATAGGTCTGACTACAAAAATCCTGAAGTTTCTCTTCAGAATTGCCAATGAATAAATTAAACTAGCTTCATTTACAGTGAGCTAACATCAAACTAATTTCTAAAACAGTGAAAAACAAAAACCCAGAAGAATGTAATTCCATGTACTCTAACTTTGTTTCTTGCAAATTTTGTCCCCACGTTTTTTTGCTCATTTGATTAAATTAAATAATGACTGACTACTTAAGAGAGACAGGGAGCTGCTGGAAAGCGTACAGCAGAGAGCCACAAGGATGAATGGGGGACTTCAGCATCTCCCCCGTGAAGAGTGACTGAGAAACCTGAGGCTGTTTATTCTGGAGAAGAGAAGACTGAGAGGAGATCTGATCATTGTATAAAAATATCTGAGGGGTGGGTGTCAAGTGGGTAAGGCCAATCACTTTTCAGTGGTCAGCTGTGATTAAGACAAGGAGCAACAGCTACAAATTGGAACACAGAAGGTTTCACCTCAACATGAGGAGAAACTTCTTTGCAGTGAGGGTAAGGGAGCACTGGAACAGGCTGCCCAGAGAGGTTTTGGAGTCTCCTTCTCTGGAGACTTTCCAAACCCACCCAGATGCATTCCTGTGCGAACTACTCTAGGGGATCCTGCTTTGGCAGGGAGGTTGGACTCGATGATCTCTGGAGGTCCCTTCCAACTTCCAAGGTTCTGTAATTCTGTGATACTTAGAGGCTCAAAAAACAAAAAAAGAGACCTAGAATATATAAGTGAAGGAAAATAACTACATTGATTTTGATGAAGCCATGACTGTACATAAAATACTTAAGTACCATTTGAAGCAAATCCTGAGTTAGCTATAAAGGAAAGATGGCTCATATGTCTTGAGTTACAGAAAGAGGGAACAACTCTCTTGCCAATAATAACCAGATTCTGTGATGATTTAAAGCAGAATATCTCTACTAGGTAATGCAGAGTACAGTCTTACAGTGAATCAAACCATGCTGTACAAAGTATTTACTGTAACTTCATGTAGACTCTCAAACATATCTAAATAATAATAGCCAGAGGACAATCCAAGAGTAGCCTTAAAACTACTCTAATTTCCTCCCTGTAGAGCTCTGAGGCCTTCACAGTTTCAGTTTCAGAAACCTGAAAAAAGGATTCAGGAAAGAGTAGGCCAGGGGATATTTTAGTAGGGGATATTTTAATCACTAGCTGGAGGGCTTTAACATGCAACTTGCCACAGGGACTTATTAAAAAACTTAGTCACGAACATAGAAGATGGTATTTACAAGAGATGAAGGGATGTCATGGTTTGAGCCATTACTGCTTTAAAAATATATCAGATTCAAACTGAAGCAGCCCATGAACTAATTACTTTGGTAATGATCTTGTAAAAATGAGCAGGAAGTTAATTATGGAGACAGTCAAATTCAAAAGGGTCAGAATAGGAAAATGCAAATCCATTTAGGTTGAGAAATCAACTAAGAAAATCAAATTATTCTTGAGCCAACACTGTATTTTAAGTACCTGAAGAACTTAATTGCAAAGGAATTACCATAGCACATAAAATCAGGTATGCAGCTAAGTATCTTCTTGAATTGGGTCTTGTAGAAATAGAGTGCCATAAGATAATTTTCAAAGTATTTAGACTTCAGCTGGTAGAGCAAAAGCTGAAAGGTTTTCACAAAAGGGGAAAGGTTTTCAGAAGAGGATTATTCCAAAGGACAATATTGTAGAGCTGTCATTACAAAATTTAATCTCAAGCCTTTTATTTATATTGCACAAATCTTTCAGTGGACTTATAGGATGTGACTACTTCATCAGTAAAATCAAGCTTTTAGTTTGAGCTGATCATGAGAGAGACTGCGAGGGAAAATCATGCCTCTATGATGTTTTAGCTCTGTCTCCAGTCAACAGATATTATTCTCTCTCTTTGGAAATTGTTATCCACATGATAGAACATTTGCTTATCTTAGTTCTGCTTCTGTGACTTCAGACTCATCCTAATGGAATCACAGGAGTAAGTTAGACCTTTATTTGCAACAATGTATTTTTTAATCTATATGCACACATACAAACAAAAGTTGTTATGCTGAGTAAAATCTTTGCTCCATTACAATCACAGATAATTTTGCCAGTACTTTTAACTGAATCAGGATCCTATCCTGTGTTAATTCTGTAGACCTGTATGAGATACCCAGGTAATCCAAGCTTCTTTACAGTGTGGGCCTGAAAGCCAAACACTTATCCATTTCAGGACTAAGAAGATATTTTGTCCTTACTAAAAAATTATTCCCCATCATATTGATGTGATAGCTCATTCCTCTGTTGTCTCAAAACAATGCATGTGGCAGGACCTGGCTGATAGCCCTTAATGACTGTTATCTCAAGCAAGGCGTGATGTACCTGGTCTTGAACAGACAGGGTGATGGCCTTAATAACTCTGGATGGCCTTAATAACTCTGGAGGAGAGCTGCTGGTGTAACAATGAAAGGAGGTAAGTCCTGCAGAGGCAGGAATTGCCTCTTTAAAACCATGTGCAACAGCACCATGTGTCAGACATTGCACTGTAGGGGACTGGTTTATACCTCTTTTTGTGATTTGGAGGGACCATGCCCTCCCTCCCCTCCCCACCGAAAGGGTATAAAAAGACCTCAACTTCCTGGGCCCAGGTGTTGCATTTAGTGCAGAAGACCCTAGTACATTCAGCACCAAGCACTTGGACTATTCCTTTGTAATTGTCACTGCCTCTAAGGAGTGGTGATACCCTCCCTCTCTCTCTCTCTCTCTTTTCCTTTCTCCTTTTTTCTTCTACTCATTATCCCTCTGCTCCAGTCCATTACTGAGAGTGTTCAGTGTCTCTAATACACCAAACTCATCAGCCATTTGGTGTCACTTTCCTGTAATTTAGCCCAAGGGAATTTTTGAATCTTAGCACCATTTCTTCTGCTGCCCAGGGTTGGCTTGGGGCACCAGGTTGTGACAGTTGCTGACTCTATTTCAATACAGAAAGCTTTGTTTTGTTTTCATATATGAGATAGGTTTACTTGCAATTTAAGTTCACACAGGGTTGGTCTAGGCCCCTGAGGGTCCCTGTGAATGATTGCATTCATTAACATTGGAGCTATGTATTTCCTGGAAGCAACTTTTGCAAGTAAGATTAACCAGTGAAGAAGAGTTTTGTTATTTTTCCCCCCTTTTATGAACTTTCATTTTATGAACAAGGCATTCAGACTTAGATAGTCCTGAAAAATTACAAAGAATATACCCCTTAAGATACTAAATGTCAATTAATTCAATTCAGTTAAAACACTGATTTATGTTCTGAAAGTGAGTCATTTCTCATTTAGCTACAGAATACTTCCCTTTCCACTTCCAAGGAGAAGAAACAGTTCACAGTAAATATTGTCTACTCTAAACTCTTTTACTGGTAGCATGCCTTGAGTGCAAGGACTTTGCAGTTATTTAATCCATTTTCTTAAATGAGGTCTATCTTATAGACATATCTGTACAATGTACATCATAAAAATGGTAGTAAACTCAGTGAAAGATTATATTATACAGCATATAAAACACAGTAGCCTTCTTATGGCTGACTTTGAATTTGCAATCAGTCAAAATGTCATTAACTATCTAAAAGGCTTGGACACATTGGTAATGAAAAGCTAATTAATGAAATCTGAAAAACTATTTGATTATCTCATATCAGTTGTGATAGATTATTTTGCTGTAGGGTTTAAAGGTTAGGAAAAAAAATCCCAAACCTGAACTGTGAAATAGTCTTTTCCTTCACCCTCTAACATTTTTTTCCTTACAATTAGTAAGAAACAGGCAACCAAACCCCAAAATACTTAATTTCAATTTGTGATCCAGTCATACCTTCCTCCTCTTCTATCTGTATTTTCTCTTGTCCCTGTTTGGCTTTGTGTTTGCTGTCAGCTTTTGTTTGTTTGTTTGGGTTCTGTTGTTGGCTTATTGGCTTCGGTTGTTTGGTTGGTTTTGTTTGCTTTGAGTTTTGGTTTTGGTTTGTTGTTTTTGTTTTCTTTTGGTTTGTTTTTCAACCTCTCCAGAGGATATAGGAAATACTGTTGACCATCAGTGTGTATTAACCCAACCTCCTCAAATACTGTCTGCTGCAACCGGAGAAGTTATGCAGGAGGCATTGAAATGACTGCATTAAAAAGTAGTGGATCATTGAGTAGCTGGATTTCCCTTTCCAGAAGTTCCTGTGATCATTTTCTTCAAGACATAAGAACATCCTATTCTGTAGTATTTCTTTCCACACCCCTGCTGACAAAAGGGGATGGCCTTGCTCATAGGGGGCTATGCAGGACACAAAGCCATCTGTTTAGTTTGGAGAGACAACACTTACCATGTAGCCATTTGTTTCTATCCCTTTTCCTTCCTCTGTGCTGTGATTTTCTGACACATGTGAGAAAGCTCTGATTGCTGGATTTGTTCACAGAGAAATATGCAGAGAGCTTGTTTTCTCCCTCTGCTCTGATATTTGCAAGTGTCACCTATATACACCACAGAACATTTCAAGTTGGAAAGGACCAATGGATCAATATATCATAAGGATCTATTGTTCATTTATTTCCTGCATATGATTTCTTGAACAATGCCACTTAAATGTATGACTTTAAAATGTATTGAGATTCCTGATGGCAAATCAAAGACTATGAATATAAATTTGAGATTAGATTTAAAAACATAGAAGTACTCCATCACATATTTGAATTCTACCCAGGAAATTAGTGGAGAAAAACTGTTCAGTCTCTTGTAACATGCAGTTTATGAGTTTGGCACGAATAGCTCATTCTTATAAGCTCACTGATACTAAATCCTCCCGCTTGACTTAGCTGATAGATCAGATAGGCATGGAGGTGAATACCATACCATACCATTCCTGGAGGTGAGGCAAGCTGCAGTAGACTTCAGGCCACTGTGCACCTTTGTGAGCGAAGTTCTGCATTGTTGTGTCTTCTGTGTGTGACAGGCTCTGTCTGGCAGTCAGGATCTCACATGCTCTGCATCTGGACACACACTTTGCAAAGACAGGATACAAAGATAGCATCTGGCTGAGCTCAACACTGCTATATGCAGAGAGCCCAGCACTCATTTTATTGTCTCTTTTCCTTCTCTAAATAATGTTGGAGCTAGAGTTGCATGATGATGAGTAAGATAACCGAAACCTTCATTAACTTATAGAACAGAAAATCAGACCAGATTGTTTAACTCAATTAATCAGAAATAACTCTCACAACAGATTGAAGAGTATTAGAACAAAAAAGCATGAGCTCCTTGCATGTATCTTCCTGCAGTGCAGCACGCAGATGGTCATCTCTAAACCTCAAATCTTCAACTATCAAAGCATCTAAAATGACTTAGAAAGACCCATGCCTATCTTTCACTGTAATCAGTGCATGGCAGCTGCCAAAGCCGAGGCCATGAGTACAGCAGCTGTTCCCAAGCCCTGAAAGAGAGGGATCTAAAAACTGGGTGACAGCCCTTCTTAATGCTGTGCTCTGGACTTAACAGCATTTGCAAAGAGTTGCTTTATGCAATAACCAAGGTTTCCTGCATTTCTGAAGGAAGTCATTTCACCCAGCTGAATTATAAGGGATTTCTCTTACTCTCTTCTTCCTCCCTCAGCTCTGAGAACACAAAGTAATCTCTGAAGAGGAAAGACAGATCTCTGCATGACATAGCTGGACATTTTCTTTCAGACTTTCACTAAAAGCCTATCAGCAGCTAAATGTTAACTGTTTTCACCAAAGAGATGAAGGCATTCTGCACACAGAGCACTTAGCTCTTCTGTTCGTAGGTCAGATGCTATGAGGATATTTCACAAAAGGAAGAGGTATACATAGCAGAGNTGGAACTAGATGATCTTTGAGGTCCCTTCCAACCTTACCATTCTATGATTCTATGATATGACAATTTGTGCTGTTTATAGATGTGACAGTTTGTGCCATTTGCAGATGACAATTCACACACACCAAGTGAGATGATGTTTCTCCTTTTCCTCAGCATTTCTCCTTTTCCCTGGCAGCTCTGAATGGGAGTTCCTACAATCCGACCATGAAGCACTTTGCTGGGGAATAGGTGCTGTAATCTGTTTAAATTTAGTATGAGGGCTCCATGCCCTTGGTTGCTCCTCTGGCAGTTGTTAAGGCTTAGCTGATTGATTTCTGAACTGGTGAGCAGACATCTGTAGGAAGACATTGATCTCTATAAAGCTGGTCACATCATGTCCTAGGACAATAAGCAGCTTAATACAGGTTTTCAGAGATATTTGTGAACGAAGCTGGTGGCAGTGCACTACAGCCCCCTGCTATCCATTATGATGTAGAGAGAGTGAATTTCTTTCTTCTCTTTTTATCTCCAGAATTTTGACATATCTTGGAGAAGCAGGCATTGTAATCTGGACTCATAACAAATATTTATTTTAGCTTAGCTTTCTATGCAGCTCCTTTTTTCTTCCTCCTGCCACCCTTTCTTTCATAAGTGCTGTTAATGTATATGAATGTAGATGCATGTGTGTGAATGAGAGGGCATGACAGAGATGATAGATAAATAACTGCTGTCTTCGCTGTCTTTCCACTCCCCTCTCTCCTTTTTCCTCCAAACATTTTCTAAACCAGCATTAACATACAATAACAGACATGTATTCTCTCATCCTGCCTCTTCGGTGGAGCCTTTTGGGGGTGTGTGTGAATTTTCTTGTTTTAACTTACAGATTTTCTTGTATTCTGTATATTACTGCTACAGAAGGCAACATGAGGCCCAGACATCCATGCCCATTCCTATGAGCAGAGAGGGCTAGGGTCTATCAGTGCCCTGACATTGATACACTCTGCTTTAAAGGGCAGATCTATGAGTCCTTGTGCTTTTAAGGGCAGATCTATGACTCTCTGTGTATATTAAGTTTATTTGCCTTTAGTATAAATTCAGTGTCAGTGTCTTATTTATGTGTGCCTGTGATTAGTGATCATCCAAGTGAGGAATAAATGAAAAACCCTTGGAATTAAGGGGGTTTTGTCCTTTTTTTTTAGTTTATCACAGTGAAATGCTTTCAAAAGAAACCAGAAGAGAAAAGAAATAGAGCTGCAGATGATGACAAAGGAAATCAGATTTGTTTAAATGCAGCTGGAAAACAATGCTGGAGATAAAGTGCTTCAGAATTATTTTTATGGTCTAAGTCAGAAGCCTCATAAGGACCTCAAATTCAGTTTTCTCTCAGGCTGATATGCTCTGTGCTGATGTATTCTGGGAACATTTGCATGCAGCTGCTAATAGTGTTGTTGCCTTCCACTTCTTGTGTTGTCAAAAAAAAACCAAAAAACAAAAAACAAACAAAAAAAAACCCCAACTATTCTCTTCCTAGTCTGGTAAACTTTCCACTTGTCCTTAAAATACCTTTTTTAGTCAATCAGATCAGATTCCTCTCTTTGGATTGGTACTGCTGGGGTGGATTTTTTTTTTTTTTTAATTTTGTTTTTTCTGCATGGATCTTCCCAGTCCTGATTTTATGATCTTATGACTGTTTCTTTTGCAGTGTAAGAGAGCAAGACCTCAAGTTCTCACACGGGCTGAAATTTTCTTTTTGTCAAGCAAAATATTTTTTTACACACCAAGATAATGTTTTGTCTTAGTGGGGGAAAAAAATAAAAATA